>JAQGAV010003584.1:0-12135 GCA_034691345.1 Phasmarhabditis papillosa | reverse complement strand
AATGATCACCCAGCACATACAAAATCTCTTATGATAATGTGATTACTGGAATAAATAATTGTAATTGTAATTGTATCATTGAACTGCATATTATTCTACGACCTTCCATATTTCCTAATGGGGCTAATCGCAAATATGAAAACTGCATGCTTCAGCTATGTAACTACCGGCCTTGTTCTGAAGCAGCTCGAATGTCTCAAGAGCATTTCAAAACGATAGAAGAACAATACACGGAAAGGTATCATAGTCCAACACTCATATTGACAGATCATATACATATTGAAGTCACAGCTGGTTACCAGCTCGGCTTAACATTTTGGAGGTTAGGCCGGGCCGGACCGGTCCGGTCCATCGGCTTTACAGCTGATCCGGCCCGGCCTGACATTTTGGAAGTCAGGCCGAGAGCTGGTTATCGTGGCCGGGCCGGGCTGGGCCGGCCGGATAACCAGCTCTGATTGAAATCGACTTGTCCTTCATTTTAAACAACTAGCTTATTTGAACTATATTATATATATATATATATATCAATGCTATTTCAACTTGATACTGTTTTTAGTCCCCAACTAACTCAAATGAGTCTATCAGAAACATTTGCTTTTTTAGATATGCAGATCTTCTCGATCTTCTACGTAATGTTACTGCGAATCCAACATTCAGGTTGAGAGATGTGGAATCTCTGCAAGAAATTGAAAAAGAGGTTCTGTCTTACGTAAATATTACAAAAAACAATTTCAAAATTAAAAGGACCTAGGGACAGTTTTTGAATGTTTAATGAATGTCTAAAGAATTGTGAATTTGTTGATCAAAATTAACGAATTTACTGATTTCACCCAAGTATATATTTACGCGATAGCTCTCCCTATTCCCTTTAATAGGAAAAAGCTAATAGAATTTATTTATTGAAAGTTCTTGTAAACTTATATTGTAAACCTATCATACCATAAATGTTTTAGATCCACCGTAATTTAACTCAGCCAGAATGGGTTACACGGGTATGGAAACAGTTTGAAAACCAAACCACAATGGAACTTGTAAAGAAGATTTACATAAAAGTATTTATGGCTCTGTATGCTTCACATAAAAATGCAAAGGTTAGTTAGATATTACTGTATTTTTGTCTTTCGAAAAATATGCAGTCAACCGAGAATAGTTCAATTGCATTACGTTTGCTTTTTCTTGAATTGGAAAAGTAAATGTTTCCGCTTTTCATAAACTTTATGAAATGGGATTTCTACAATTAGTATACCAGCTTTAGTAAAACGTATTTTATTTAAGAAGAAACTTCATTATTTTATTCATCGTTGTACTTTAGTTGTATCACGGTTTCCGACTAAATAACTTTATTGAAAATGCACTTCTTGTATCAAACGGCAGTCAACCAATGAAGTTTATAGGATATTCTTCGGTAAGTTCATCCTAGTTTTTGGTGCTTATAACAACGAAACATGCAAAACATTCATATAATAAAACAATATTAAAACCTTCTTATGAAACATTTGATTATAATAGGTAAAATAGTTCGATATAGTCAGTGCCGAGAGTAATAATGGAGTGCCACTTGCGTATTTTAAGGAATTTTAACACCGCACCTGCATGCCATTGCACGCGCGTACTTGCAAAGTACAATATTGATTGGGGAGTAGCCGCCAGATGATGGCGCGGTGCTCGCAAAAGGGGTTCAGACGAGCGTACTATTGGCGCTGACTATAGTAAACTATATTCCTTACAGCACGATTTCACCATTATGGGCCTTCTTCATGCCATTGGATTTAAACCAAAAGTTTTGCCGCCATTCGCAGCAATGCTCATGATGGAAATATACAGTAATACAAATGGAGACAAGAAACAATTTGAAATTGAGGTAATATTAATCTAAACGTTTACTTTTGACCGTTAGAAGGTTTTGCATTTCTAAGTAGAGGTAAATTATAGTCTAAAATTGTGCAGGCTTTCTGACTGAAAGTAAATTTAGATTATAATGCGTCTAGGCCCCACCCATTGGTTCCTTAAGTATAAGTAGAGAACGGTCTCAACTCAGGGTGGCCTTTCAAAAATCGAGCCATGTAGGTCGAAAGGTACATACAAGGGGACCTCTGAACCGTTTTTATTTTTTGCGGCAGAGCCCCTGGTAGTGAGTTAGAAACCTTGGAAAATGTGTCGATTTTTATTTTGAAGTCACTTCAAGTGTAAACCGTCTGGGACAACAGTTCGGTGGTTAAGTGCCAAGTAAGAATCGTCCAAACAATCATTCAACAGTGTGCAGTAGTCAAGCCTCTTTTTTCAAAGTTAACTTTTGTTAAAATTGTAGAAAGAATGTAGAATTAGCCTACTTTTTCAAATTTTGTAGAAAAAACTACCACACCCCCCCCCATAATCTTTTTGTAACGTGGCACCAACTGCCGAGGCCTGACAGTAGTTCTTATGTGCTATTTCAGCTATACTATCGCAATTCAAGAAAAGAGAATCCTCGTGTTCTGGCTATCCCCGATTGCGGAGAACCCTGTTTAGTAACAGAGCTAAACTATTTATACCAAGATGTTATAATTGAATCTGAAGAACAATTAGACAAGGTAAGTTAGAAAAGTGTTTCATATAGTTTACGGACAAATCTCATGTAGTTTAAAGGTCTATTTATTATACGGCGAGCACACAATTATATCAGTTTCTTGTACATTTTCTAACGATTTCCGCGCTCCTTCTAAATTCTACAGTACACCTCTGCAAACGATTCATCAGTCGACTATCATTAGTGAAACCGATCTACTTTTCGTGATTCCTTCGAATAAATATTTCTAACCAGCAATATCCATGTATTTTCAGCTTTGTAAAGCTAACAGACGGTCTCTAGAGAAAACATCATTATCGGAAGAACCATAATTATTGCCAATTTATGATACGAATAAATAATATACGTATGTATCGTCGTTGCTTGTTTGATTCTGGGGTTGAATTCCGTCCTAAAAGACAAAAAGAAAACTATGAAAGTGAATGTTTCAAAAGCTTGCATTTAGCGTATATCATTTAATAACTAATAAATGGAACGATTGATTATTATAAAAACAATTAAACAGAAGTAGGGCTGGCAAAAGTGATGGCCGACCCGGGTCGGGCCGGGTCGTACTTTCGGAACCGATCAATAATGCTCCAAATTTTCAAACTTTTAGAATTTTTTTTCAAAATTGAAAGTTTTGGTAAAAATTTGGAATTTCGGAATAGTGGGGCCTAGTAGCGTCGGCCCGGCCCTTGCCACCCCTGAAGAGAAGTAATCTACTTCTCAACATCTATGAAGCTCAGAGTTAGGTTATTTTATATAGATTAATTATTTCATATAAATGATATTTATCTACTCATTTCAGTTCCCAAATGTTGTAGTTTTATTATTCGCTTGACTTATTTACTGGTTACTAACTATGATGATATGTTCCCCTGAGAGAATTAAACCTACAATTAGGCGATGCTCATGACACAGAAAAGATTATTACGATTTATATTTTAACAGAGAGAGGATGTAAGCATCCAGTAAATAAACTCGCTATTAAAACCTAATGTCTTAGAACCAAATTATAATTTGTTAGTAAATTTTAAATAAAGTTGCTTTCTCCCATCCCTTAACAATAAAGTAATTATAGTAATTTATTTCCTGTAATCGCACATATAACACAATAACTTAAGATTTCTTAAGCCCAGGGTTTCGGCCATTCATTTCGGAATCTTCTAAGCATAGACGGCTCCTTTCTTACATTCAATATTCGGGAGCACGAAACATGGGATAGTTAAGCTGCTGGTTTCCCAAGCCTTCGGGGAGTCGAACCCATGGCCTCAGATCCTCACGGATTCAGAGACCGCTGCTCTAACCACTAGGCTAAAGCACCCCTTTCAATAACATTTTCTTAAGTAGCTCATACATAGTATTGAAAAATGTTAAGATATAAAAGTGTTACCACAATAGTACCAGTACTCTTTCTTGGATCTACTATTGCTCGAAAACCCAGTAATTCTTATCTTTCAGTAAACTTTGAATATCAAATGTTTCTTTATATCTTTCAGACTGAAATGACAGATTCCTGCATCGATAATCGTTTCTACATCCTAGCTACTTTATTCCTTCTTTTATGGTTAATGATTACAGTCTTACATATTATGGATATGATGGAGAGAACAAAGAAGCAAGCCAGAAATGCGTAAGTTGAACAAATGAACCTGATTCTGGTTTCTGAAAGCAATAATGAATGTTTAGCAAATGTTATAGTCTATAACAAAAAGAAGACTGGAGTGCGCGGTGTCTTTTAAAGTTAAATTAAACTTCCATTATATGGTATGAAGCGCAATTTTTTGTTTGTTGTCAGAATAATATTATTGTACTAGTTTTATTTTGTATCATGTCCAGAAAAAGAGTAATACACAATTGCGGAAGCCTATGTATACCACCGCGCTCTGACGTCTTATGTTTGTTATAGACTACACTAGTCGTGACCAAACCATCAAAACTGCCTTTGAAGTAAAACTGATACCAGCCGATCTCTAACATGCATTGCAATTGTTTCAGTTATTATTCCTTAGATGGATGTGCTTACCGCAAACCTATCGTTGAAGTCCACACTAGTTTGCCGGACAATCCAGCTGTATTTGACAAAGATTTTTTGGCAAAGATTTAGTGATTCATTAAATAATTGAGTTTTCTTCTTTTGTTTGATGATGAGTTTTACATTTTTATAAACTTTTCTTCATTGAATACCGTTCTAAGTATATATTTTACAGTACTTTTCGTGTCAGTAATCATTATAAGGCAATATAGTGATTGTATTTGTATTTCATTGTATTTGCATGTAGTTGACAATAAACTGAATTACCTTATTGCTTTGTTTGCTATACTCTTGATCGAAATACTATCGGGAATTAACGAATGCATATATTCCAGAATTTGAAGCATTTGCTTTCTCAGAATTCCCTTAATTCTATTTGGAATACCACGAGTTTCTCTTTTTTGCTCTAACTAATTGACTTATCCACCTCAGGTCAAGTGTTCCAGACTCAAAGGTATCAAAGGTGTTAATTATTTTAGTTAATAAAAACAAAACCGGAAAAGTCAAGGTTAAGAACTAAATTATATACTTGTAATCAATGAGTAAATAGTTTACATTATTCATAATTAAAAAAGGAATGATCAAAAGAGGTAAAACTACATTTAACAAAGGGCCACATATCCATATCGACCGAATTTGTTTTATATTTGTGTTTTCTGGAAATCAATGAATCTTGCTTGAATAACTTCACTCATTGCAAATTTTCAAGACCAACTAAACTTTACTCTTTTAGAAATATTTACATTTAGCATTTATAATACAACTCGTTCCATTACCTATTAAATACTGTTTTTCTTTCGTTTTCCTTTTAACTTTGAGGTCATGGACCTCACCTCTAACACACTTTTTAGTGTTATTTCATTAGATTTAATCAACTTTTGCATCTTTTGAGCTTTGGTTATTTTGCCGCCTTTTATTTCTTTGTTAGGTAACAAAAAGGAGTCAAATGAGATTTATAGACTACGCAATTTAAGTACACTATGTTATTGAACAATGAGAAACATTTTTCATATTTATTGAACGATTGCACATAGTCAAGGTGATGTACTAAAATTGCAATTACAATTATTTATTACAGTAATCACATTATCACATGAGATTTTGTATGTGCTGGGTGATCATTTTCTTGTATTCAGCCGGTTCACATCTTGCCATTGTAGCCCAGGAGTGGCCGATTCTTCCAGAATTTTTGGTGAGCTTGGTCAGGTCATCTGCCCATTGTGTAGGTTGGCGACCAGGAATTCTCTTCTTTTTCATTGGATGCCATTCTACAAACAAGATTTACTTACTAAAGAACAACCTTTCACGATTATGAGGAATTGAAACATTTGTTTTTGGGTGGAAACAAAGTTATTGGATTAATAAAAAAGCGTAGTACGTTACTATAGGATTAGTTATAGCAATAAGTTCCCTTAATATACAAAGTAATCCACCCTTTTGCTTCATTTAAACGCTTTCTTTTCTTCTAATTTAATTACTCATAAAACGGTAGTTTTTATAGCATTTTGCATTATCAAAAAGGGAAATCTCACAGTTTCAAACATAAACATTTTGAGAGAAAAGGAAAATAGAAAACTCGAAGATCTACGGTTGTTGGAAGCCTAATAAGGAACAAATTGTTGCTAACAATAAGAATGGGCGTGGAGGTAAATGTTTCAGTTACAAATTTGTAATGATAATAATTAACTTTACAATATACTGGCAATACACCCTTCCTATTGGATATGATTCACTTTTCTGCAGGGCTGGCAACGGGCCGGCCCGGGCCCAAATACGGGCCTGGAGATAACGTCCTTTAAACTTTTATATTTCTCCCAGAACAAAAACAATTATATAGTTAGCTATTAGCTGTACAGCATAGATATATTTGTTTTCTACAATGTTCACCGGCTTTTCCAACAAACCCGGAAACGCAGCGAAACTTGGCAAAAAAGGACAAGCCCGGCCCGAATGCGGGCCCCTTGCCATCCCTGCTTTTCTGCAAGCTGCCTAATCGTCCTTAATACGTTCATTTACCATTTATTCATCTCTTTTCTTTATAAAATCTCAATCGAATCTAAAAGACTCATAAATTATAGGTTGTACAAAAAGGCGAGAACTACTGTTCCCACAAGATTCCTTTGAAAATGCCGCCGATACGGACTGGAGCGAGAAAAAATGAATAAAATAAATGTTTTGGAAATGTTGTAGAGAAGATAGTTTGGGTTAGAAGCATGAGATTAGTTTATAAGAACTTTGTTCAGTTCGCTCTAGACTTGGGCGGCCCGGAACGCCAAAAGGGCCCACCACTGTGCCAGGCACGATGGTCCCGATTACCACATAAGCCCACTTTCGATATAACAAAAACGCCCAACTCTAATTCACGGGAAAAGGGGAATTTGAATATTCATTATAATCCAGAAATATCTATTTGAATCTGTTTGATCTTAAGAGACAACTGTAGCACGCGTAGATTGCTGCACAAAGTACAACCTATTTATATCAATAACTTACTTGCTGTAGCATTTCCTTTCCTAATTAACACTTTTAGAACAGAAATGTTTCACACGGGGTCACCTTTGGTTGCTGCTAACACTTGTTCTCACAGGTGTTTGTTAATATTGGCGGTAATATACAAAAGAGAGTACATTGGTTGACTAACAGTAAAGTGTAAAGTGTCAGAGCAGGTTACCGCAGGTTACCCGCCCGACCTGAAATTTTGACGCCCAGGCCGGGCCGGCCGGATAACCACCTCTGTAAAGCATACACTTTCTTATATATGTTCTAACGTTAGGGGAAGGGTTCGATTAGTCGGATAATTCGACCAGGCCTCGCATTTCAAGAAGGCAACTATGAATAAATCTCTTTCTTTTCATTTATTTCACGTAAATGCATTTTTAAATACTTTTTAATCGGATCATAATCATTTCTATAATAATTACATTATTCACCCACATTACAAAATATTTCCTTCCAAATAAAACGTCAAATATTTCATTTCCAACTTGCATAATCAGAAATGCTCCTAGTCATATCCTTGGCTCAAGCAGGGTTGGTACGGATTCAGAAGTTTTCGGCCCTGGACCCGGAGAATCCCTCCCTGCTCTTAAGGTTCTTTGCCTTGCGTTTAATTCACCGGAAGGCGTTGATCCCCCCTATTATACAAAGTGACAAAAGAGGTCATCAGATAGACACACCGGGAGACTTAGGAAAGGTGCCGAAACATTTAGAATGAGGAAAATATTGACAGAGGATTAGCGCGATTGCGTAAAGATTATTAAAGAGATTAGAGGTGGACATTATATAAAACAGGCTCATTTTGAGATGAAGTTTTGTTTGATCTGATAAAGTCAGAAAATTATTCGCTATTCACTTAAAGTTTACAAACAGTTTGATACGAGTTGTTTGTTATATGTAAATATAGTCAGCGCCGAGAGTAATAATGGTGTGTCACTTGCGTATTTATAGGGTTCTAACTCCGCACATGCAGGCAAATTGCACGCGCGTACTTGAAAAATTCAAAGATAATAAATGACTAACAATGTTTGATTATGCAACGAAAATGTCAGTTTATAACTTCATGGTTTCTCTCTATTTCATTCAAAATATCGAAGTGATTGTTATAAAACATTGAATCTATGAAGACTCATAGCAGTTGTAAATTTCCGAAACATTTGCTTTTATTGCTTTACACGGTAGTTCGCTCTAAAGACAAGCCGCCAGTCCTATAAAATTAGGCTCATAAGGTGGCCCGAGTTGTAAATTGGTGATAATTGACAAATTGAGGTTAAAAAGGTACTTTAACAACTAGGTGGCGGCGAAACATTTGAATTTTGTAAGAAGAAAAGTTGGCATAAGCCTGGAGTTTTTGTGAAATTCCGTATTCAGTGAATCAATTGTACATAACTAATTTGTATACAAATTTTAAGTAGTTGTGGTACGAAGTTAGGAGTGTAGCTGAGTTCACAGATGGAATGGAATACAATCCCAAAGGATCCAAGAAGTCCCGTCGCATGAGCCATGCCCAATACGAACTCCCATATCAATAAAGCAGAAGAACCAAGAAGATTCCCCAATCACCATAGCATAAATATAACCCAAATAGACTAATAAATATTGTTCTCACTAATCGTCTTCAACTGAAATGTTTCAAGTTTCCTAAAGGTTTTTAGTGTTTATAAACGATTCGCTACATTTCTTTTTACTTCTTTATAGACTTCTGCCCCCGCGAATTCGATCTGTTTCGCTATAATTGAATTAGTGAAGGAAACGAAATCGAATGAAAAATATTTGGGTAACAAGATTTCTAATGTTTCGAGAGAGACCCTTTGACGGTTATGTACACTGACAGAAGCAGTCATGGATGGTATGCTCAATTTAGTAATAAGTAAATGATGCAATCATTTGTATATAACAAGTCTTCAAAGTTTTCACAATTTTGTATGGTGTATATTACATTTAGGTCTATGTAAGTGTACACGTACTGTGATAATGATCAGGGTTGCGCATTTCAAAGGCCGGCCCGGGCCAAGATTTTGAAGGGGCCGACCCTTGCCGGACCGGGCTCAACCTTTCGACATTACCGGGTCAGCATAGCCCATGAGCAGCCCTGATAATGACTACAAATGCTAGGAAAATATAAGATTTTATTTGTATGAGGCTGAAACTTATATTGTTGTTGTTATTCATTCATTTCCATAAACATTTACTTTTGATTCAATCATTGGTATTGCTAGAACTGGTTTTATTACAAATATTTATGCGAATTAAGAACACAGACGGGCGGTGCATAATATGAGATGGGTGGTCTTGCAACGACAGGGTTACTGTAGCCAATAGGATGATATTTAACACATCGTATACGCCTCAATAAACACGAAAAGAAAGAAAATGCAACGATAATTATCTACAGTTTTTTTGTAAAAGTCTAAATAGGCGTATGAAGTTTTATTAGAACAAGAGCAAATGTTTCAGAAAGATATGAATACGTTTACTCTAAAGGTTATTAGTAAACTGCACATTCATAAATGAGTTAAGGTAATAAAGCAGTTGAATGACAGTAAAAGTTTAGCTTCAAGATTAATATGTTCTGAGAAATTTAAAGATCATAGTTGCTCCTCAGTCGTTTGTAATTCAGTACGGGACTTGAAATTTAGGGACAGTTCGTTAAAAAAACAACCGTCCAAAAACGTTGGGTAGATATTGGAGATTTAGAGACGGTTTCCAATTTATTTCGCGATTTAGGGACGGTTCCTCGAAGTCCCTAAAGCCACGGTCCCATTCTGTACTTATATCCTAACCCCATACGGTCCGTTTAAGTGTACATACTTGATTGTTTCAAATAAAGTTGATCTACATTTACTACTAAAACACAAGTAAAATTTACAAGTGGCCATAACAGGAAACTTCCAACAACGTTTCGGCGACCACTTCCTGCTATCTTCACCCAACGTGAAACTATAGTTTACTGCAAGAGCCAAGTTTCCAGCCCAGTAATCTAGGGAGAAGCAATATTCAATATGGTTAAATGTAGTTTTGAATAAAAGACTCCCAATCTACCGATTTCACATGCTTTTTTTACAACTCCGCTGTGTTATAAAATGAATTTACTATTGATTCAATCTTATTATAACAAAAACTGGTTTCTTTGTAAATATTTGTCCAATTTAGGATCACAACAGTGGGTTACTGTAGTTATAAAGATACGCAACACTTGCTTCCGCCCGATTAGGCACATTAGGGTGACGATCATTATCAAAAAGGTTCTACGATATATCAACAATATATTAATGAATTGGGTAACGGAATTGAAAGATGAACTTTTTAAGTACAGAAATCAGAAAGTGCTTATAGTCTTATTCAAGAGGAATAATGGAGTGTTACTTGCGTATTTTAAGGAAATTTTGCGTATATTTTCGGTTTTCGAATACTTTCAGAGCCATTTTCAACAAGATTCGTTTTTAACACTCCATTATTACTCTCGAATAAAACTATACAATGTTTGTAAATGTTTCACGGTAGGTAGTACGATAATAGCATTTGTTGATCTACAAATATGGAAGTATCCATTTACAATTTATTAGATTTTCCTGATAAGGCACTCCTTTTTTAAGTCTGAAAGCGTTTTCCAGCCGATTTGAAAGCATTTCCCAACACTATGTAACAACAACTCACCGCTCGTACAGTCTAGGTTTTGAAACGAACTGAATAATAAAGAATAATATCCCACAACTATTTAATAAGTTTAAATTTTAATGTAGTATTAAAACATATGCGACCCTACCATAAGCTTCCCCTTGACCTCACTTCTCTGTTTGTTACAAAACATTTTATATCCTCCAATCTATTACGGAATACTTATGTTTCTTTCTTTTCGAGTATCGGTTAATCCTTAAATGAGAGACTACAAAGTATGTGTTGCGTAATGTTAACGATGCACCGTAGTGATAAAAATGGTGTTGCGTAACTCATTTGAACAAGGCTCAATGACTAGAATATGCAAGAGCACATGAAACATATGATGTACATTAAAAGTAAGTAGATTCCACTCTACCGGCTACGTTATAGAATAGAATAGAAAGTTTATTGGGTTTCCAAGACAGTTATGGACAAAAAAATCAAGAAGATAATATCATAATGGGAGTCTGTTCTCGGGAGGAAGATTGTTGCTCTGAAGCATTGTCAATCTCCTAATGTTCATAAAAAAGAAAGCGAAAGTAAAACAGTCTAAAAATACAATGCTATTGATTTTTCACGTAACAACTAAATGTTAAAGTAGTAAAATAAAATAATTATGATAGAATGGATTTCTACAAACATATTACTGGAATTAAACATTTATAATTTACTATCTGCTATGCTGTAGTAATAATTTTGGAAAAATTGTTTCTTGGGTTCCAAGAGAGTATTACGTTTTGGCTACTTCCGACGAGCAGTTGAATCCTTTACATTATAATATTAGACGAAACTCCCTCAATTGCAAAACCCAAATGCTTCATTATTTCCCACAGTGGCTCATAATTCATTTTCAAGCCGTCGTTATCATTCGAATAAAAGAAGCCGACCGAGTTGACATTCTGATAAGAAAGAATAAGAAGCAAAACGTTTGCTTAGCCGATTAACCCTGAAGTCGATTGCTTTCAAATGCCGACGTCTGCACAAATGAATACTGTAGTCAATTCAATGTTTTCTGAAATATAGTCGGATACAAAACGAATAATGGAGTGTAGAAAATAATTTTCAAACCAAAACTGCTTTTACACAGTTGCGTTTGGCTTGTAAATAATTTTTTACACTCCATTATTCGTTTTGAATCTGACTACATTTGTATTTATACCTTGATCTTATTTTAATTTATGTTTTTATTTTCAGAAATGTGTTTCATGATTAACCAAAACAATCGTACGAGTGTTTACTGAATGTTGAAACATTCACTTTTGTCACTTCACGTTATAGTCGGCGGACTAATCGCTTGTAGTTAACGGTTGTCGCAACGGATCTGTTGCGATGCTCAGCTGACCCGTTGGGAGGCAAGTAGGCGGAGCCGAGACAGCAAGGCGAGAACAGTATGGTT
>JAQGAV010003583.1:0-12136 GCA_034691345.1 Phasmarhabditis papillosa | reverse complement strand
ATGTGCCGCAACCCTGCGCCGAAGAAATCTCCAATTATTTGTGTGATACGTGCGATTACAGGTCAATAAATACTTTATACTTTTATTTAATACTTTAAATACTTTAAAAAAATGTTCCATCTTCATATTTCAACCCAGTATTAATAGCTTTATCGATATGAACAATAAAGTTGAGGAACAATTTTTGAGTGTACCGTACCTTCAACGTGTGCATCATATGACCGATTCCTTCAGAGAATACAACTACGCATGCATGCAGAGGTGGTGGTTATCCGGCCCGGCCTGATATTTTTGAGGCGAAGATAGGCCGGTTTTTCTTCAGGATCCTGGTTTTTCAGGAATAAATAAGCAAATTTTGGGTATATTTGGAAATTTTTTTTTTGAATTAGCCATTTCTCAGCTCAAGGAACTTATTGAAAAATAACAAAACATAATGGTTCCGGGTGGATTCGAACCCGCAACCTCTCGCTCCATAGTAAAGGTTCATTATTTACCTTACTGACAACAGACGGCTGACTGCATGGCCTAACCCGGCCCGGCCGGATAACATCTTCCAGAATTCTGCATGCATGGAAGAACGTCCTCGACTTCTATGCGGAAATAAGATTGATTTTTTACAAAACATGAATGTTTCCTAGTGTTGCAGGAAGTTAATATTTATTATAATATTTTATAGTTCTAAATTTTATTTTGTTGCATATAGGTTGAAGTGAACAAATAATGCATTTATTCAATGACAAGAAATAATCGATTCAACAAGAATCTAAGTTCATAATTACAATTCACCCATATTATGTTACCAAAGGAAGTAGGAATAGCGAGGAAATATTCTCAATAATGTACATTAAAGCATAGTGATTATATTGTTTTCTATGAGATCCTTGGGATAGTAATATTCCTCTTGTTCGGGTGTGAATTTCAGATGAACCACGAGTTCCTTCTTGCCTCCACAAGCAATCTGAAACAAAACTATTGACAAATACTTTTAACAGTAGTACATATAATAAATTTTACAACTGCGACCGATAAAGTTTAACGGAGCAATCGCCAAATTTGAAAACTACAAACGGAAATTAATCTGGAAAATAAATACAAAACGGATCACTGCACCACTCACCATTTCTTGAGGCAAGATCTCAATATGACCAGGCAAATTGAGGGTCTTCCAGATTTCCCTATGTTCGTCATAGTACTGAATACGGAAATGACACACACAACATCAGCACAATCAAACCTTTTCCAGTTTTTCGGGTATGGTTCTATATGAACCGACAGAGCATCTAATTGCAAGGGGGTGCAGTTCCTTCATGGAGTCCTTCAGTGGAAACATTCGGTTGATTGGCACCTCATCGATGTACCCGTCATCAACAAGATAGACAAACGACTACAAGACTGAAATATAACATGAAAATGTAAACTTACTGATTCTGTCGGATTCCTCTCATAATGAGTAACAATTCCTCGAGAAAATTTGCCACTCTCCTTCTTCACTCCAACAGCAGCTCCTTCTTTTACATATTTCAGGAAGATTTCATTCCATTCAATTCCCTCGTAGTCTTCCCTTAAATAAGAAGTAACATATAAGTAATTCAATACAACTAACTGTAAGTAATTTTGAACTGACGCGTAGTACTCCCTATCATTGTTGATAATTACAGCAAACTTGTCAAGCGAGCTATAGTAGATCATAGTACTCTGTAGGGATATAATAACTAAAGCCACAACCGGATCAAAACCTTATACCAATCAACTTTATCTTCTGGACCTTGCTCTATCAAGGGATGCGACTGGTAGACAGCGAAGTCGCCGCTTGGGTAGTTTTCACATTCAGAAAGCAAACTTTTCACTCTGTCTTCTAAAAGCATGAATGGCAATTAATTTATATATTTGAAGATTTGTTACCTTGTAATAGAACGGTATCCCGATGAGTGCCGGACTGAAATAAATAAATATTATATCATACAATACATTTTCTACCACGTCAGAACTTTTGGGGAACGCAGTACATCTACGTGAAATATGGACTTCAGACCGTAAATCTCTCACAGAAGCACCGTATCTGAGCGACAAATCTGCAAAGAAAAATAATAATTATTGAGCGTCAAATGCCTACTTTTGTCTTTCCCTTGTCCAGAAGCGGATTGTCCAACAATTATGTTGTCATTTTGCCCTGATACTACCATAATCAGAGCACATCCTTTCAACTTTGTAAACTCGCTACCATCCGGTAAGCCCAATCGAGACTGGGCGGACTCGATTGTCATATCACCATACGTATGTAGAACGAGGCTCAACTTAACATAAATAATATAATAAATGTATTACAAAACAAACGCACCATTTTCCCAACTTGCTCATATAGATCAGATTCGCTTACTGCCATTGGTGAACCCGGTATGTATGAATATACCTTCTCCTAAATGAACTATGGTTTACCATACGGATAGACGAATGAACCTTGTCAATGGTTTCAATGAAGATGCACCTCTCAGTTTTATGAATCATTTCGATTAGTTTACTGTGGTGTTCCATCGATTTCGGACCAACTAATGCGGGCGAACTAAATTAAATGCATATATAATGAATGAAGGGAGTGCCAAACTTAGTCTTTTTGGCAAGATTATTCATTAGTTCGTCAGCATTCATGGCATTAGGCCAAGCACTAATAAATATGTCAATTGCCAAAAGACTTAGTTCATCATAATGAACAGTATCATCCTAAACAGGTTATTGCACATAAGAAAAACATTGTGTTACCATGTGTTTCTCTTCAACCGTAGAGGAAGTCGATTTTCCGCTTGGAGGAGGTGGAAAATAAAACGAAGCACCAGATGACTAAATCGGTGTGTACATATCGTCGTACGATCACACACCTGTTGAGAAGGAGTTGCAATTACGCTACGTGTTTGGGACGGAGTGGAATGATTGTCAGAGTGATACCGAAAACCAGAACCTGGAACCAACCCAGGAGGTGCAAAATTGTTATCATCCGAGTCATTCTCTGAGAAGCAAATTATAGATGACATACACCGCACAATATACCGGAGACATCATTGGTTGTAGAGTATCCGTATGATGAGCGAACATTTGTGGTATTGCCTTGCCTGGAACCAATAGATTGTTCAGACAACTAGCCTACTCACTGGTTATTGGGATGATCGCCTTGATAACTGCGATAGTTACTATAAGGAGAATCATGTCTATTTTCAGATTCATTCCTAGGATTGACAATAATAAACATTGTTTCTTTAGGTTACCGTCTGCTTTCTGTATCATTGCTGCCAGAATCTTCTGGCCAGCCGCTCTCTTCATTCGTAAAACCATTACGGTATTTGAAACTGTAATATGGATACATAATGCGCACACGATACATATTAAATTCGTTATTTCGTACTGATGCGTAACATAATTAAAGTAAGCCAAAACTAATAAGATAATAAACGAGCTCACTTGGTCTGAAAATTAATTGGAGGGTTGATTGAATGTCTTGGTTGCGGATTGAATGGAATGGTTGAATGCGATGTTAACCGGACAGGGAATCTCGCGCCTGATGTTTCCATTCCGAGACGACCCCCTGGAACAGATGATCACCAGCATTCCTTAATATGACAACCTCTGGTATTTCTTCTAGCTGATTTAGGCTGTACCATTTTGCTCAAGTTTACCTGCAGATTAGCCGTACTCTCATTAACTTCACCCTTCGTTCTCCATTTGCCTCTCTAACAAAAATTTGTGAAGTAAAATCAAAAATCTTACCATGCAAACACAATCAGAGTCCTCCATTGCTTTCTGGAATTCAGGTCCAAATTGGTCAAAAGGGAAGCTTACGCCGGCCCGTTCTCTGAATAATTAGAAACTATTCAATCACAAATCATGTAAATACCTATAGTCATTCTTCAGGTCAAAATTTGTTAGTTGACCTTGCTTTGCTATTATAACACCCCTAACAGATCTCTTAAACCGAGCAAAATCGAATGATTCAGTCATGCCTGGAATAATGTTATTCAACTATAAGGGTGTGACGAATTGTTAAGATATTAAGTACTTGTAATGGTACAATTTAAATCTGTTTCAAATAAATAGACAAATGTTTATTCATACATGAGATCAAATATACAAGTAACCACGCAAAAACAAGATGCATTGAAAAAATGTAACAAAATTTTGATTAAAAAGAAAAGAAAAACAAAGAGCATAATACACAGAAAAAACAAATATAGCAGAACGTGTTATAAATCAACAGAACGGAACAACGATTGGATCTTATCAGCAGAATTTCGTATGACGGACAAATCTGAGCCACATGTGGAAAGCCATGGTGTTGAAGATAATATTTCAAGAGTCTAAAACCGAATGGTTGGTAGAATTTAAAGAGATCAAAACTTACACATTCCGCCACATCTGATAGGCAAATAGCTTCATAAAGAGATTCGGCAGCAAAAGACCTGATGCTTGGTGTGTCGTGCGAAAGCTGGGATGCTATCTAAAGGCGTGGGTCAACTTGTTTGCCCGAAAAAGAAAGATAACTACCTTTTGAACCGAATATTGAAATGTTTTACTTCCAGGATCAGAGCCCAATAGTGCTGAGAAACATTGCAAGACAACCCGAACTCTTGCCGGCGAGCTATTGAACCGATTCAAAATCTTTAAAAAATGTGGTCAAAACTACTACCAAAAAACTAACAAAATCTAGTCTTCTAGTGATTTGAGATAGCGCTTTTGAATTGTCTACAAATGAAGTAATTGTGGGCAGGCGGTTGAGTATCTGGAACAATAATAGAAGATTTAAAATTTGCCGAACGATACCTGAGGCAGGAAATTTAGCACTCCTTTTGCAATCCGTATACATTTCATACCAGCCAAAAACAGATCAGAAACAGTTTGCAGCAATCTCTCAAGTTCCTATAAGCAATATTAAGCCTGTGTCGTGGTCATCAAAAAACCTGTGGATTGCTTTGAATTTTCACTTGAAATTCCAATACAAGACGTCCAGCATATTTGGTGGTAACATCGCTTACACCACCTAAATAAAAGATTTAAAAAAAAAACGAAATAGAAATTACTAGCCTCCGGAAAGTATTACACTACATAATACATCGTCGTAGTACACTGTTTCCAGCAAAGGTGCAAGTGTGAGAAGCGATGCATCCTGAGTAATAATGTAATTAACCAATAACAGTAATTTTTCATACCTGTATGAAAAACGTAGAATCAGTATATATTTTAGTTAACAAATCACTGCTATGTACATAAGACCGCAATTGATCACGGGACAATATTTGAGCCAAACATGATGCAGCACACTCAAAAGTTAAATAATTTGAACGAACGAATCAAGAACATACTTCTCGCGTTCGACCAATTTTTTGACCGCTTTGCTGAATCATTTTTTTGATTGCCATCAACAAACTTGGAGAGGGCAGTTCAAAAACACCCGAATTGAAGACATCCACAAAATTAATCATTGCTTGCTGCCTCACCTAAATAATAAATAAGTATCCCTTAGGACATATATACAAACATGACGACCAATTTCACCATGCTGATTTTCTGTGTAGTCCTCCATTGCAGTGAATAACGTTTGTAGTATTTGTTCAGTCCAATGATTGTTTTTGCAGCGACAGTAAAGCTTGACGGCAGAACGAAGTGCGGCCGCGCGACCCATTGCCCAAAGAAAATCAGACCGATTCCTACTGAAAATGGGAATATGAAAAGTGCTAATAGGCTACACTAACGTTCTGGTTGAAGCAACAGTGCAAAGAGTGTCAAAAAGACTTTGATTACAATAAATGTTCGGCAAATTAGATGCGAGACCACAAAATCCAATACGAATACACTCGTCCGAAGCATCCACTATCTAGAATGCAGAATATCTATTACTGAAACTCCATTAACTAACCCCCTTGCAGTAATTTTCTGAAAGCGTCACTCCAAAACTTTCATCCGTATGATGAAGTAAGTAATAGGAATGGAACCGTTCACTAGTACCGAGTGCCACCTGCTGAACACTCTTCGTGTGATCCTTGGCGCACGCTTCAATTCTTTCATTCCAATCAACTATCTGTAATTAACTTTGATCTGCTGGTTAAAATTACTATCACATACATCTTCAAAAGTCAGGTTCATATGTGCCGTGGCTAGATGATACATGAATTCGCAAATGGCAATTCTCGTTATTTCACCTCCACTAGATTTCGGTGCAAGACTATATTTTTTAAGTTTCGTGGGAATTTTCGCCACATCAGAAAGAATGCATTCATCTATACGAATATCAGCAACGAGAAGACCTTCGATAATATTGCAGATGGCGGTTAAGTATCCATGCCGTTTCACCTATCACGAAATAAAAGTAGAAACCTTTTTACGACCAAAACTGACCGGGCTAGCAGTACTTAAATATTCCAAAAGTGTTTCGAGCTTGGATGCAACATGAACTGGGTGTAGAGGTGATAGACATCGCAATGCGTCACCCGCTAAGTTTCTGATAGCCTTATCCCAGTGAACAACTTTCTTTTCAATCAAGTGATCCACCAATACATCGGCATATTCGGGATACACAACCACCTCCCGAACCAACTCCTTATAGCACTTACCGCGGACGCCAACAGAGAAATAGTCAACTGAGAAAAATTTCCCGTATTGTTTAAGATAACATGTAACGCACCTACTGTAAGCAGACTAATACCATTAGGAAAATTAGACTGTCTTCCTACGTTCTCTTGGAAAGCTGCAGAAGCGGCTCTTCGTATGGAAACCTCGCGATCGAATAGGGACGCGCACATCTATAACAAATTATAGGGTTTCTAAGGAAAAAGGTGTAGTACCAGGCTTGAAGCCATTTGATTAATAAACTGAGTGAGCTGACAAGGTTCATAAGCTCTGCCAAAGGACCAAAGAACATAGCAAGCGGCATCCCGGACATTACTTCCCAGAGCATGATGTCCCATGGGCTCTTCGTAGAACAATGCGGATTTAACTATAGGGAATACCTAAGCGAACATTTTAGATGTTAGCAAGGAGTGAACTAACCTTCTCGAGAATGTCAGGTAACAGGCAACCTTTTCTTGAAAGTTCTGCAAGGGCCATACAACCACCATGCCAAGCACTATTAGGATTATAGGGATAAAAGTTGCCATCCAAGATAGAATTTGCTACTATACTAGTATTTGAAAAAGAAGCAAATTCAGGAAGAACATACTTTGACATGCTAGATATTTGGGCAGCCTAGACGATATTCGCCCCACTCCTTTCGCCGCTGACCATCGGACATCGGTGTTTTCATGAGAGAGCGCCTGCAGTAAATTACTGACCGCCCACTCAACCTGAATTAAATGTAAGATATAGCAAAATGAACATTAATTAGATGTGAAAGAATAAAAATGAGTCACATACCATTGAATGAATGTCTTCATCTTCTACTTCACCACTATCTTCTGATTGTTTATTATTTTCAATATGACGGTTACTCGGTTCACTAGATGTAGAATCAGTTAGATTGTCTTCTAAACGCCTATGACCACGACTAAAGAGAGGACAGTAAAATATTGCACATACTGGAAATACCTGTATCGCCAGGATGCTAACTTGGGACGAAGGAGAACCAAGGCAAGCCGCTGACATAGCTTCACCAATTTTTTCCCAATGTCATCACAGTTGTGATGAACAGGGTAGTACTGAGAAATATGCTCGAGAAGATTATCCGCGTAAGATGGTAGATGAACTCGATCTACCTAGAATGCGATTTTAAAAACCGATCGGGATTCTGGAACCGGCGAAAGTTTTAAAATTCTTTTTTTTTGCGAATTGACCCCTGACCTTCCCTGACCTGACGAAAGGTTGTCGGCAATAGATGAGGATCCACATATTCTAAATGCAACGGGAACTATGTATTCATTTGTTCAAACGTTTTCATTTCGAAATCAAAAGTATTTACGAGCTACGACCCGTTATATAATAAACGTAAATTGCCACTTTCTGTCCGAACTTAACAGATAATAAACACTTTCTATTTTGCATGCATAAGCTACTCACATGTTTAAAAATAGCCAGCAATAGTGCCAAACAACCAGCCAGCCTGTTTCTATCAGCGAATGATAAGGAATCACAATGCAGATCTTTCAATGTCGATATTGAAAAGTCAATCATATTGCCAAGAAGAGAGAGCCCATCTTTTCTGGAGAGACAGTGGGCTACGACAAGGGCCGCCTGCATGAATTAGGCAATGATGCTTAAACAGGTCACTACCTCTTTATTCAGTTCCGTATAAAATATGTTACTTAATCCTACTTTCATGATACGTCCAAGAGTGCTACCAGGATTATCGATAGGATCGAATCTGCATAAATATAAAACTGATACAATTGATAGAATACCTGGCGAAATCGAATGGATTCTTGCACAATATCCAAAGCCAATATAACAACACACGGCGTTCACACAAATCATTACTTGGTGCTTCTGAATAACCTTCCAGACATAAGAGAACTTTGTCCAGGAAAGAAACCTGAATAACCGTAGTAATTTTAACATTGGAAAGCAAACCTGGTGTGGAAGCAACCGAGCAATGATCTTATATCCACGAGCTTTCGCAATGCAAGCCATATAGTTCAAGGCAACACATGATTTGTTGTCGAGACGAGAGACAATAGCCCCTGCTTTGCAAACTGTTTACTGTAAGAACAAGTCCACCAACCAGCTGGTAATGTGACATAAGACAACAACTGCTCAACTAATCTCGGTATGATACAATCCAATAGCACGGGTTGTTCGAGGTATAAATCAATCAACTTCACAAATCTCTCAAAGTTTCTCTGTAAACCGCATGGTTATTAATAGTTATACATGTTCCTCACTTCTAGATGACTCTGAATATTCTCATCAACTATATTTCCAAGATTAAGCACGAGCTGCAGTATCTCATCTCTATGGGCACACGGCAATACCCTTGGCATACATCCGATAACGTCATCTTCGTTCTGTGAGGCTTCCTCCATTTCTGTAATTCTACTGAATACAACGTAGAACACGAATACCTGTTAATTAACTGTTGGTTCATACCGCTTTCAATAATGCACAATGTAAATCCAAAATTTATTAGACAATTGTGATTAAAAACAAACGAAATATAATAAAATGAGACCGGTATCGCATGCCTTTTCATCAGGAATCATTAGAAATCACCATCAATCTTTGCTCGCTTAATATCCAGCTCATTGGGAGTAGGACTGGCTTCCTTTCTTTTCCTACCGGAAGGCTCTTCTTCACTCTCAGTCTCCTCTTTTTTAACAGGTTCTCCCGAATCGAGTGTTATCTGGAAGAATGAAGATATTGTTAATGCTACAAACAAACACTACTTCAAATTCGTCTCCCTTCATCTTATGATTGTTGAAAATCATAAGCTTCAGTTCCAGCTTCTGAACAAAATCGTCACATTCCAAAATGGAGCCGTCGCGTATAGATAGGTCCGTCAGCGTCTTACATTCTAATGCTGAATAGAAAAATAAAATTATTTCCATTGAATCACTGCTTACACTCAGTCTCGCCTTCTTCACTACTGATAATGATACGAGAAGTGGCACTGTCCATGACATCAGGAGCAACCATATGCAAGCGGCCTTTCAGTACCTCAAGATAAACCATTGACAAAAGTAAACTATTTCCGAACCTTATCCTGGAGCGACTTAACAGTCATTTCATGCATGTTCACATGAACAAAACATTCACGCTTGTCCGAACATCCGATACATCCCTCTTTCGGCTTACCAGGAATGTCTTCTACCAAAATCTGAATGTACTCATAAAAATCGTATGTATCATGTTGAAACCTGTCCGCGAGGATTTGGAGCCTGTTTGATAAAATAATTCCGAAGTTTGTCCATTTTCCCGTGAACAATCTTGAGTGCCTCACAAACAACCATTCCGGCAACCATAGCGTTCGTTGTAGCGATAGCTGGGATAATATTTCCAGCCATGGCTAAAAAAATGATTTTTAAAACAACTTTGAAAAAAGTGGGGCTGCATGGCCTAGCCTCTCCCAGAGCAACGCGGTTAGTAAAATGAGTAAGCAATCTTTAAAAACTTACATTTAATATCAAACAATGTTTTAGTGGGGATTCCAAAAATTGAAGCACGAATATTAGCACAGGCAGCAACAAAACGCATGGCATCGTCATCATCTTTATCCCAATACAATACTTCTCCCTCGGCGAGCTTCTGTTTACGGTCTCGCAATGAATTCATGCATGCAGCAAACACACTAGCACACTGCGAAAGAGACCAAACCTAAAAAATGTTAAAATATGCGTTTCTTCAGTAATTTTTATAGAAACCAAGACTTCTCATTGATTTGAAGGTGATAAAGAAAATTTGTTTTAATAACAGTAACAACCTTGTTTATGTCGTCGATAAATGTAGTGGCAACTGCGGCAGTGGACGAACCCTGTTCTACGACGTCGGTCATGCTTTTCGGCACTGGCCTTCTACGTTCTTTCCATAGATTTTTCATTTTTAACAAGTAATGAATGTCATCATTAAACAGCTGAAACGATTTTTTTATTAAAAATGAAATAAAGTGAAAGTAACCTTGTTAAAAATTAATTCAGAGTTGTAGCACACTTTCTCAGCCCATGTTCTAGTATTTTCTGGAGCAGAACTTTTGACAGTATTATTTTCTGCAACTCAACCATTCGTAAGCATAGGAATACATAATAGTAGACAAACCTTGTTTCTCATCTTCTTCAGTCACGCCGTTTGTTGCCTCATTTGGATCCGTGTTTTCTTCATCGTCCAGATCCGGAGAAACGTCGTCGTCGATATCCAACTCGCCAAAGAGCTGGCTACAGGGAGAAAATTAGAGTGTAATGAAATATATAACGTACTTAAAAACGTGTTTTGCCCATACGGTACAATGAATGTGCTCCGAAGGTGTATTTCTGATGGTGCACCCAGGATAAGATTTCTGTTGAGCAGGCTTCTCTACACATTCGTAACATTCCGTCTGATCGCGTACAATACTAGTGACCTAATATTTGAAATTTAAAACTGGAAGCGTTAATAGGATACCTGTCCAAGATATCCAGCTGAACCACTTTCCACAAGTGGAACTCGACTAGCCAAGCACATGCGATTCACGTGAGTACGAGCAGCTAGATAGTAAGCGGGTTGCAAAAATATGCAGAAATAAAGTACCTTTATTATCGAGAGCATTCATGACTAAATTGAATTGTTGAAAGAAAGCAAGCCCAAATTTCTCGCTGAAAAATAGAGTAGACGAGAAACAAAAAGCTACACCTACTCGAAAATACTTGCGTGATCAAATTCAATTTCTACGCCAGGCTGAAGGTGTTTAACAGCTTCCGTTGCCACCTGATATTGAAAAAAATAATTGCATTTGTCAACATATACGTGCCTCGGCCTTAGATTTTCCCACATGTTCCCTACGGAAAAGGAATTGTCGATTCAAATTACTGACATCTATAGTATCGAGATCTACCTTAAACAACAATGTTTGAAAACAATCACAATTCAAAATAAACATACGACATGAATCTTCTTAAACCCGCTGAGTACCGCACTTTTGAGTAATTCACAGCCAATTCCACCTGCACCAACCACCAAAAATCGCTTATCAGCGAGTTTTAAAGCCTCCTTTTCTCTCCAGCCCATGCTTCCTGAAAATGGTTACTACAATTACAGAAAGTTGTATGAAAAGACAAGCAATAATGCTATATTACAATTCCATTACGACATTACGAAACATGGAAATGATTCAAATACGAAATTGATAAACATATAGACATGAAGTGTAACCTAATATGGACATAAATATGTATTCTTTTAGTCACCCAAGACTAGATCAAACTCTCTTGCAAAACTATGATGAACTTCAAATTATGAATATATTCATAATTTCAATTAGAAGGATTTTCAAAAACCTGCCCAGAAACAAATGGGCGGGGCTTTTAAACACAGGGCATCCATTTCATACACAAACTCGCATCTTGCTTCACGGTGTACACAAATAAGGCAAACTGTCTAATGGGGAGTTTAACCGCCCAATGCGCCCAAATTAGGCAAAAAATGGTTTTTTCAGCATAAAATGATCAAAAGTTGGACTTTTTTCACAATTTAAAAAGAT
>JAQGAV010003582.1:0-12144 GCA_034691345.1 Phasmarhabditis papillosa | reverse complement strand
TTACATATTATATGTTTGTTCGTCTTATATGTTAATGAAAAATACTAAGTTCTTTTTCTAATTCTCTTTCTCTATTACATTGAAGATCGGCGGGGTTACTGTAGCTAATAACAAGAAACCATGCTTCTTGCAATATTATTCTTTTTCCACTCAGCAAATTACAGTTTGTCAAAAATATTTTTTTATCGTTATTCTCTCATTGAAAGTAGATCAAATGTACCAAAATGTAACATTTGGGTACATTTTAATTCATTATTCAATTCAGCGTGTCTTATTTACTAAGAAAAATCGTTTAAAAAGTTTGAGTTTTGATCAAAATTTCGAATAAAAACTGTTTTTCAATCAATTTCTGCGATTACAGAGAAACCCATGTCTAGCTACCTTTAAGTACATAATTCCTGCGGAGACCTAAGCACAGCCAAGATTTATCAATTCGCAGCAACATGCTGTGTGAATAAAATAGTTTCATATTTGTTTAACACTAGAATTTAGGAGCTACCGAGCCAGCTACAGAGCAAAGTTTCGCTAAAGAATCCGAATAACATGTCTGGTGGTCTAAAAGGAACACCCATCGATGAACTGCCAATAATACCATTTGATGATCCAGACTTCCAGTAAACTCCACGGGAGGGCAAGGCTTCATATGTAATTATTTACCTATTTATTACTGGTGCAATATTATTTTGGTCATGAGTATGAATCTTTTAGCAACCTTCTTGTTGTGTTCATCATATGGGTATATTATTAAAATAATACTAAACTAGGTTATATAACACACTTTATATTTGAGTTTACCATAGCATTGAGCGTAAATTGGGTAAAATCTGAATATTTTATCAAGATAATTCGCTGGTTTCTCCGATTTAGATATAGTCCATAACAAAAAGAAGACTGCAGTGATCGGTGTTCTTTAAAGTTTCAAAAATCGCTTGTTCTGTTACAAAATTTAACTTTGATTATATGGTTCGATGCGCAATTTTTTGTTTGTTGACAAATATTATATATAGTACTAGTCTTATTTTGTATCATGTCCAGAAAAAAACGTAATTGCGGAACTTAATGTATACCACCGCGCTCTGAGATCTGTTGTTAGTTATAGACTATATCTGCGACAAAGATAGTGTTATCTGGGCTGCTCTTTGGAGAAAAGACCACCCAGCTAGGTTACTTAGAGATAGGCATGTGTTGTCTTACTGTAAATAGAAAGTTGTCAGCTAAAGGGTGGTCTATTTACGGAGGCAACTCGTATGAATGGACCACCTAATATGAGAAAGTAAACATCCATTAAGCGAGAAACTTTATTCTGCACAATTTATACTAATTTTTATATGTATTTCAAAGTTTTAAGTTGAACAATTCTTATAGAGTTTAGTTGACTCTGAAATAAACTCTATGTGAGGTATGTATTCTGGATGTTATACACCTTTCAAGAAGATTCTCAAAACTTACTATCTTTTCAATATTACGGCATCGTGACCAGATATCTGTGGAATGTGGAATTATACACCTCCCTCTATTATTTTTGAAGATTAGTTGAAGAAGTTAGCTTAAAACGAAATAACCACATTGCCACTCATACATCTTAACTTGAAATGTTTATAATTACATCGTCGGCTGTCTTTTGTAGAATCTCCCCATATATCCCAAAAAGACACTCATCGAACATGTAATCAACTAAACTTGGCGGGTGGGCAAGCCGCCGTTTCAAGACCACCCGCTATTTATCTCAAAAAGATAAAAAGTTTTCATTGAATCAACATAGCCAGTTGCTAATCCATTTATTTAGAACAGCCTTATCCATACTATAATGGTTTTAAACTTATCTTCTAATTATTAGTATCACTAAAGAAAGTCCACTTTCAAATAGCTATGTAGTCGTGTTCGTCTCATTATTTTTATACCAACAAAAGCAGATTTTCTTTTTACGAATTCTAGTAATCAAATTTTGAACGCCTAGTTGTCGTTCGTTGTTTTTCTATATTAGAGCAAAGTTATTTTAGAAAATATTTTGCCTCGGCTAGACTGTGAATAACATTTGACTATTATACAACAATCTAATTCTTCATATAAAACATAAAAAAATAAGTTTTAAGACTTATTTAGACTACCTTTAAATATTGACAAAAATATTTTAACAACCATTCATTTGGTTTTTGTGGAATAAGTGATTTTTAAACTAAGTTGATAGCCTTGTTCCCATCGCTACGCTTCGTTACTGTTTCTTGTCAAGCACCGCACTTAATTACTCCTAATCCATATTTACCATATACACACAAAAAGAGCCAACACTAACTGTGCGCCCATCTCTTATGTTCCTGGCGCAGCTCAAGTGTTTTCTCGCCATAGCCACTTACAACCGCCGACCTCCCAATAAGCTAACTCGCAGGTTGTTGGCACATTTACGCAAATACGTATCGGGAGATGAGTAGTCGATGAAAAGAATGATAATCTTGTTTGGTATAACCTACGTTGGCGGGATACAGTAAACCTTATTGTTAGTCAAACTTATGTATATTATTTAAATGTATATAAAGAGTCTGTGGTATTCATTATATAAGAATTCAATAGGACCACCCAAATCGTTTGCGCTAATCCGGGATTTTAAACTGACGCTGTGTCATATTTCAGAAATACAAAATCTAAAATAAGACTCAATAAATATAAATGTTCATATTTTTTTAGAATAACAACTAATAATTTATCTATGATTTTACTGTTTCAGAAAAAATTGCGTTTTCTTTCTTAAATTTGGTCTCCGTTCAGATATAGAGGAAGTTTTCTCATGGGAGGTCTTCCTGGGCGGTAATGATCTCTCTAACGAAGTATTGCAAATGTAGCGCGTTTATGGGATTTCCGTAGCTATTGAATTATAGTATTACACATCATTAACAGCCCTCTAGCACTCTATTCAACTGATTTAGAGACTACTTAAGCTAAGGAAATATACATTATATATTAGAAACATATAAAGATTAGGTTGTGGAGAATAATATTAACAGATTTTGGTTTTATAATCAATTCTGAAACTTAGTTTAAAGTAGCTCGTTGCTTTCTAAGTTTTGTAGATAAACTTGTTTATTTTATAGAATTTTGTTAAATTTGGATTTAACGAGTATTTAAACAAAAAAGTGTTGAATCTCTCATAACGAAAATCTGTTTAGAAAATTCTTTGTAATAATATATGAGTAACGATATATTCTAACAATTATATAACACTAAAGGCTTTAATGTTAATAATATTACAATAGTCCATAACAAAAAAAAGACTGCAGTGCGAGGTGTTGTGAAAGGTTTGTAAAATCGCTCGTTCTGTAGCAAAATTGGAAAACGGTTATATGTTCGACGCGGAATTTTTTGTTTAATGACAGAAAAATATTACTGTACTAGTTTTATTTTGTATCGTGTCCGGAAAAAGACAAATACGCAGTTGCGGGAGCCTGCGTATACCACCGCGCTCTGTGGTCTTTTGTTTGTTATGGACTATACCTATGTTGGATTTCATAGCAGATTATGTAAATTTCCTTGCTTGACCTCGCGTATTAGTTACTATTTTTCTTTGAGGGGGGTGGTTAACGCTAGGGGGGTTTCTAAAAAGGCAAGATCCGAATTGTATGTAAATTAGGTGAGAAGATATTTGCATTTAAAGGAAAAACGGGCAGTGCCGACAAAACGAGGACGTTTTATTTAATGACAGTAGATTGTCCAAAATGGGTTCCTAACATTTGATAGTTAAATAAAGTTATTATGTATGAATTCTCTATATTTTACCATATTTCTTTTATTGATAGTTTATTCCAACAAATTATGACATGATACAAATTAGTGAATTTAGTTTTAATATAATTATCATCAAATAACCTCTCTATGTCTCAGTTATTGTAAACGACTAGCTTATTAAATAAATAATATAAGCTTGAAAAAGAAAAAGTTTTTTTAACTATTAAGAAGTGTTTTACTTGATTTTCCCTTAACACTATCTTCTATTCACTTAAACTAGTTTGTTACCACATATATTGCTTATTGGTCAAGCGTTTATTGTATACAATTTAATTCTATTTTTCTTTTCTAATAACAATTTCTGTATTAAAATAGAGTATTTAATTAATTTGTAATTAGTGGCAGTATTTATAACAATAAACAAATAAACAACTTCTGCATAGCTTTAAATGCAGCTTCGTAGATTCTGACCCCGCCCTTTCTGACCATTAGCGACGACACTCTTACTCGGTGAAGACCACCCTTCATGCTTACTATTTTAGGAAGGGGCGTCTTTATTTAGCTATTGTTATACATCTAAAAACAATGTTGGCAACAAACGAAGTAAAACTTCATATGTGGTCTGTTGTAGTTCGAGAAAGTTTGATTGTCTTCAACTCGAATCGCTTATTAACTCATTACTCCTTATTAAATTCCCTTAGTGGGAGGTCGTTCAAGGTCTCCCGGGTGGTCTTAGTCAGTCAGGGTGGCCCGAAATGACCTTGGCAATCAGCCGGTACCTGCGCATAAGACATTAACGAACTGTAAGATGTTTAGTAGTAGTCCAAAAGGGACCACCCACCACCAAAACACCGCACCCACCGCAAAGGTTATAAATCCTTTGTCCGACTATATTTATAACGCGCACAACTTTATTAACAGGATCCAGGTTTAGTATATTGTTGCGTATTTCTTAGTTTTGTATAAAGTTTGTATTTTCGAGGAGTTAATGAATCCTCTTCTATATTTTACTAAATGTCTTCTGGGTGATTTTACTCTAATATTTCTGGGTGGTCCCATTCATTTATAGCCCAATTTCCTCTCAAGAACTTATGTAATATTGAAATGCGTAAGTGTTCAAATCCTTCTATTATTTCATTAAATATGCTACTTAAAGTGTGGAATTGTTGATTATGGGTCCTAAGGCCACCCAAGCCCTTAATGAGGCGATGATTTGGTTGTAATTAGCATAGTTTAGTTGGTAACATCTGTTGATGACAGATATCTAACCCGGAGGTTCACGGATCACACCAGCTTTTACCACCCATACATGTTATTTATACAATAGAAACAAGTCTATGTTGCGTACCAAATTAACTATGTTTATTCTAAATACAATAATTTAACATGTTTTTTAAAAGAGTGACTTAATTTTACGGGCACCAATCTGGCTATATTTTTAGTATTCATAGCACTTCAATTTTTGATTAACTGGACACAAATACGCTCTATTTTAACTTTTTAGCAAGTAGAACAGACCTCCCACAAAGTTATTCCTTATTTATTTTCATACATATTCCATGCAACATTTATTTTATTTTTTAATATCTCAACAAATTACTTATTTTTTTCAGATTTGTAAATAAGATGCTCCGCTAATACACTGTCTATAATTGCATAATGTATATTGTAGCTCTAGTTTTGCTCTGTGTGGTTACTGTAATTCCTGTCGTGTTGGGACTCTCCCTGTCGGTAGTTGAGTCTGTTCCGGTCGGCCATGTAATAGGCCATGTCGAGGGCCGACCCATATCTTCGGTACAACCCATTTACTATATTGTTTATTCAAATACAGAAGCTGAAAAGGTATAGTAATTTATTAGTATTAATTAATGAGAATCTTTTATTTTATTTATATAAACGGGGATTAGGTTTATAAATATTATCTTTAAGTTTTATATTGGAATTCCTAAAATACGACTTAGTTAACTGTATCTCTGTGTTTTTTACTCAACGCCATTTCTTTTTACATCTGATGGATGGATTGTTTTTATGCAACGCGCTCTTCTTTTTGCAGTAGAAGAGACCTTGAATGAAATCGTTAAATTGCCTGTTTTAAGTCTAAGCGAAAACGGTTGCCCGAGGTATTCACATGCAAATTTAACATTGTTTTATGATCAACTTCAAATCTCCTAAAATTCCAAGCATTTTGATAGTTTAACACCTCGTAACATAAGTAGCCTCGCATTTTGCAACTGTTTTCAACATGGAGGTCCGGATGTGTTCAATTAGTGGGTGGTCTTTAGGCACCACCGTGACACAAAAGGAATACTCTGCCCTGCTAAGGACTTCATTTGGCCGCACTCTATTACCACCAATGCGATAAGTACAGGGCGGTAAACGTCGTGGGTGTTCTAATAACTAATAAATAAGGAATACAAGAAGGAAAAAACCGATGCAAAAGAATGATGGCTAAACGTATTATGCGAACAATAATATACTATAATGAATGGGTCACATATTTGCTCCAGGGCAAAGTTAAAACTCTGTATTCAAATGCTAAATACTTTAAGTGCCCATTTATATTAATTAAATACCATTATAAAGCTTGATAGGGCTAGAAAACCCATAATAAACTCTTCCAATTACTTATTTTATCGTTTTATTGCCGCGTTGAATGCCAATCTGTCTGTCTAACGTTTACATGTAAATCTCATACACCCCTTCTATTTTTATACTTTCAAACACGGCATTGAATTAACACATGGCTCACTTAAACTGTGTTATAGCGTTGTGAAATGTTCACTTGCGATGTTCTGAGATTCCTTCGTTAAGGGGTTAAATGAGAGTTTGTCGTACAGGGCCTGAAACGAGTCTAAAAAAGGGGGCCGGGTCGGTTTTTTCTATCCAAAGAGGATTAATAGAAGCACACAAATAGTATATTTTAGTTTCTATGTGTAGCGTAAGGACAATAGTGTTAACTCAATTTGAAATGCAATTATCTCCTTTGGTGGTATCTAGAAAAGGGCAAAATAACTAACAATGTCTGTTTTATGTATTTTGTTTCTTCTTGTGTGGCCCGCATCAAATGTAAAAACAGAGTGAATTAAGCCAGCGAGGGACCTAGGGAGTGATTTAATTTAGTTTGTGTGTGGGGACCACCCATAATAGAAGTGCGAAAGAGAGTTTCACTCAAAGTAGTATACTAAATAGCCATGTCCTGCCTGGAAGGGTTCGGAGCAATAAAAGAACTGGTTAATTTGAATAGGATATTCTAAATAAAACAAATATGAAAAATAAGATTTATATTTTAGACCCTGAAAGTGGACGATAAAAATGGTGAGATAAGCACTCTGACATTGCTCGACTATGAACGCGCTCCGATGTTAACTGTGCTGGCAATTCCAATTGCTGGCGGAGATCCAATTGAGATTACTGTAGAAGTAGAAGATGAAAATGATCACGCTCCGACATTTCCTATGGAAAAAACTACGGTGGGCTTTATCGTCGCGGGGGGTTTCTGGCTTCAACAAATTAACTTTCTCCGGAGCTGTCCTCCAAATAAAGTTAAAATTACCGATGTAAGAATGTTTAGATATTATTTATTATTATTATTATTCCATATATTTTAGTTGGATATTTCTGAGTTTGCTCGAATCGGTTCGGAGTATCCTCTGCCTTCTGCATCAGACGGTGACGGACACCAGTACAGAGTACAAAAGTACCAAATTGCACAAGGAAATGTTAATAATGTATTCAAGGTTGGTTATAAACTATATTTAAGTTAAAAAGTTATTATACTTAATGTAAAACATTTGTATTAATTATTGTTTAAACCGCATTCTCTATATTGTTTTGTATTATTTCAGTTGGCTTCCCGTCTCGTTAACGACGTTCTCCACGTGGACTTGGTTGTGAATGGCCAGATTGATAGGGAGTATCGAGATAAATATGACCTTATATTGGAAGCTATAGACGGAGGAAGACCACCCAAGTTAGTCTACGACCACCCATAAATAATACTAACATTCTATTTTATGTTATTTATTTTGTTTAGAGTTGGTAGACTTCGAGTGCAGGTGCATATACTCGACGCGAACGATAACACACCAATATTTGAGAAACAACGGTATTCCGTGAGGTATGCTAAGACCACCCTAGAGATAACGCCTTTTTAGTTTATATAATTTTTTCCGAATAAAGTTAATTATTTTATTTAGTGTTTCGCCTTCTTTGAATATAGGATCTCAAGTTCTGACTGTAAAAGCTACAGACGAAGATGTTGGTGAAAATGGCAGGATTACCTATAGATTACGCAAGGTGGGTGGTCCAAGTAATTAAATATTATAAATTTCATTAATTGTTTAACATTAATATAAAGGATGATTGATATAAGCTGTCCTAGACACGCGATTCTATGTTTCGTGGTGCTGGACCGACATATTGTTAATGATATTTAAATATACATTACTTATTATATAATTTATGAAAATATAAATTATATTAAGTATTCAAGACATCATATTATTAGTAAAAGGAATATTTCTAGTTAGTATTGCCATATTAAATTGGGGAACATTTAACAATTTACTCAAAACTAGTCAAAGGTGAATAAAGTTCAATAGAAGTACCTTTAAATACTTAAATATTAAATATTATATTTAGAGTAGTTCTTCCTCTATATCCCTCTTCTCCCTTTCCACCACGGGAGTTCTATCCACAACAGCTCATCTTCTACCGGGCTCTATCCATGATCTTGTAGTACTTGCATCCGACCATGGACTACCTAATCTAGAAAGTACAGCTTTCATTACTGTAGATGTACAAGGTAAGCCTGCTATAATAACAAACTTTAGTTTATCTCTAATTTGTTATCGGGGTGGTCTGTAGGATGCAGACCACCTAAATAACTAACGCTAACTTTATTTAATCAGTAATTTTGTGATTAAGTCTTAGATATGAAATGACTGACTTATTATGTAATCATCTTATTATAATAATAATAAGTTATCCAGGTTCTTCATTATCTTCTCCACCATTGGATATAATATGGCTGACTGAATCCACAACCCCTCATATTTATGAGAATATAACGCTCGGTTCGATATTAGGAAGAGTCTCCCTTAACGAACAGCAACGCGAAAGGTTTGTCTTTACTCTCATGTAGGCCTGATTTACTTTAACAGATTTACCGTTTGTAACCAACAACAAATTTTAGCTTAATACAAATATTAGTATTATTTAAAAACTAAAAATCTTCATTAATAAATAAGCAAATATCTACTTTTACTTTTTCAGCAAACTGAGTTTAAATGGATGTCCGTCATTATGCTTGCAACAGTCAGATACCTCCCATATTTATTTATTGCTCGTGTGTGGTCTGTTTGACAGAGAAACACACTCCGAGTACCATCTGAAGTTCATGGTGAAAAAAGACGGAGAACTTGTATTGGACCACCCTGTTCTATTAACTATAGGTAAGAACACATCTGCTTAAACAAATAATACTAGATATTTGTCAAAAGAACTTATATCTTTTTTAGTTTATGTAGCAAATAACAAATTTAAGTATAAGTGTATTTCCCAAACATGATAAGCTGCCCGAGAAATTATTACTTTCACGGTACTTTCATTAAAAATTCATTTAAAGTTTCCGGTAGGTTGATAAAATTGTAATAATGATTGTAGGCGATGTAAATGACAATGCGCCTTCATGGTCACAGACTCAATTGCATATAAGCTTAAACAGGAGTAGAGAAGGAAATGATATTGTACTGCGAGCAGAAGATCTTGATCAAGGACAGAACGGAAGATTACGCTACTCTCTCAAAGACAGTCAGCTAGTACAGATAGACCCTGATACAGGCAGAATATATCTATCTAAAGATGTTAGTTATATTTTATTTATATTTAATATCAATATGTTTATTTTAGTTGGATTGCTCTGTTGGTGACCAGATTCGTTTTAAAATATTAGCTACAGATGGCGGTAATCCACAGCTTAGTTCTCAAGTAGAGGTAGGTTATTCTGCTGTTATTCTATAAAAGAATGTAAACGGTAAGACGGATATCATGAAGAATGTAACTTCCTCTGAATTAATTAGAGATCTAAACTAGAAACATTGGTATATAGTTAATAACTAACATATAATTTCTTTCTTTGTAGGTGGTCGCGGATCTATTGGATGTAACAGCTCGTCCACCCCAATTCACAAGTTCGCTCTATGAAGTCTCTGTAAGAGAAGATGTTGAACAAGGAACATGTCTTTTAAAGGTGAGTATGGTTGTTTAAGACTGCTTAAAAAGAGTTTAAGTTGAGTATGGTGGGCAAGCAACAATTAAATTACATACATTCCTGTATTTTATAAAGAAATATAGTTATATCATCTACCATAAATTATAATAACAATACCACTACACCGATTTATTTATATGAATTCTGGTGGAAAGTACGACGTTAGGAGATATCAAGTTAGCCGCCAACAATTTTTCGTAACCATTTTAATACTTACCGCTGTGTGTGGCATGTTTACCTATTATTTTGATTTAGACGCTATCTAAAAAGACATCTGTCAATTAACGCCTTATTTGTTTAACTTACTACGCATATTTCTTTATTCTAATTTTATTTGTTTGTTCAGCATGTTAACTGATAGGGGGTCCGGTCGGGCAGCTGCCACCGAGCGCCATCTTACCGCGCTAGAATACCAACAATAATCTTATTGGGAGGGAGTTACATCCTTTATTGGTCATCACATATTTAAAGGGGATCAATATTTGAGAATAATTTTCATTTTACCAAAGGAATAGTTTGTAATATAGTATTACAATCCAGTCTTCTGGTTATCTATATTAAAATATTTCTCGAAAATTCATAAATAAATTGTTAGAAACATATAAACTTTGTAAAATGGGACAGCGCGGTGTTTAATTCTTGGCAGACGGCTTTCTTTTAGTTGCACTGGGAGTTCTACTCGGTGGTCCTTCTTTCTGTTTACTGACAGGGCGACCTTGTGAGCTCGCGGACCGCGGTTGGGCACTTCCAGAACGGTCTAAATGTCCTTTAGAAAAACAATTATGAAAAGGGTTGCTAACTTTTTGCGCTAGTAGACCGTCCAACAGGTTCGCTTTCCCTTTTCTGAACCTCACGAGAAGCCGGGCGACCCTTTACCGAAGTACTTCGCTTAGCAGCCGTGGGTGGTCTAAATTAATCAATATATAAATATTATTATTTATTAAATACCTGTTTTTTGCATCATCCATTAGGTCTAGCATGTCAGCGCCCTTGTTCTTTTTCTTCTTAACTTCACCTTTGTCGATTTTCAGCTAAAATAGTAAATTATACAAGTTTATTAATAATAATAATATTAGATAATTAATAACTTTAATGTTTTGTATGAATCTACAGCTAGGATCCTATATAAAGTTTAAGCGACAACTACAAATCAATAAATAATTAAATTTGCTGAGTAGATGTACCTGCATCTTTTGGGGGTTAACTTGAGCGTACAACATAACGTTAGCTCTCTGTGTGGGTTAGCAAGAGAGTGAGCCCCCTACAGCACTTTGAAAAGCACTTAAGCCGTATTTGGGTCTGCTTTTTCATCTATCTCTCTCTAGCTTTGCTTTGTTACATATTCTCTTAGAAAAGATAAATGTTGTTAGGCTGTTCTTAAGGGTGAACAGGAATGAGATCCCCCGGGACCTACCACCACAACAATGCCGCAGCAGCAGACCACCCGACCACTTCCAAACCACCCATTTAGAAAAGTCTGTACTGCGGCGCCGTCGAAAGCTCGGACATACATGATGTATTGGTGCCCTGAGTCTAATGTCTCGCTGCACAGAAATTCATTTTAACCAATCAACATTTCGTGTTCAAAAAAACTAAAAAGGGATTCTTAGTTAAATAACAGGGTGGTCTGGAAGATTTAATCAAAGACTCTATGGGTAAAATGAGCAAATTATTTGTAAACAAACCTCATTAAGAGCGGTTGTTAGTGATTTTTTATTCTTAGAAGCATCTATCTTCTGTACATTTCTATAAAAAGATTCTGTTTCTTTTGTATATACATTCTCTTCTGTTTCGTCCTCGAACATGGATAGATCCAACAAAGGCTCAGAATCGTCCGCTAAAATAATTATTTATTTACTATATAGTCTGCATCAAAAGCTAGACTTCCAGCGCAATAACCTGGTGCCAGGCAATGTTAGTATGTTTATAATATTAAATGAATATACTTATAAAATAGGTCCCCAACCAACGATTTTCCGTTCGTTTTTATATAGCCCCTCTGCTCCACCAGAATACTGGGATGGAAACCTGACTATAGTCTATAACAAAATAAAGACCACAGAGCGCGGTGGTATACGCAGGCTTCCGCAATTGCGTATTTGTCTTTTTCTGGACAGGATACGAAATAAAACTAGTACAATAATATTTTTCTGACA
>JAQGAV010003581.1:0-12144 GCA_034691345.1 Phasmarhabditis papillosa | reverse complement strand
CGTTTTTGTCCTTATATAAAGTTTTTTTTGCACATTTTTTTCATTTTTGTTTCCCAGTCGCCGGTCTACTGCTACTAGCGCTTTTTAGAACGGCTTCCTGGTATATTTCTCGAACTGTTTTAGTTCAAACTTCTGCTTCAATCGACAAGCGGGTATCTTCGGTTAGACGACACTTTGTACAAATACTTTCTTCTCGTTGGAGAACAATTCTGGATGGCGATTTCTGATTTCTGGTTTTGTTTGGTTTACTGAAATGTAAAGAGTCAAGAAAAGTGAAGTGTATTGTGGAAAAGATTAGGGTCAAACTTTTTACTGGGAAGAAACATTTGGTTTTATGCTTCATTCATCGAATTTCACCCGAACCGTTGTTTGTTAGACATACGCTTCCGCAATTGCGTATTTTTCTTTTTCTGGATATGATACAAAATAAAACTAGTACAATAATATTTAAAACATTGCGCATCGAACCATGTAATGGTTTTCCAATTTTGCCACAGAACGAGAGATTTTACAAATGTTTAACAACACTGCGCACTGCAGTCTTCTTTTTGTTATAGACTATATAGCACTTTCGTTTTGAAGGAATTGGATCGATCCCTTTGGAAGGATTTACAGTTTCAGCTTACTCACCACAATGCATATAATACTCTTCCGATCAGCATAAGTGCTACTATTATTAGAGTACATAAGACGATATTTGCTTTTACAGTTGCTGTTACTAAAATATAAGTTTTGATTGTGGTTTAAGTTGGGAATATAATGAATATTGCAATTTCAAGTTGAGATTTTGAGATTTTGCAAGGAGAGACCAAAACGGGTATTTCTGGTACCTAGTCTACGATCGCTGCAGTAAACAGGAATCCAAATTATATTATGGTTTGGTTCTCAAGAGCAATGCAAATAGAAAGCTTCAATAGCGTTTCTAGATATAGAATTAACCCACCGTTTTCAAATGTTGAGCTTCTCGCTGTTCTTAGCTTCTCCATATTAGGTGACTCGGCACACGAAAGACCACAACATTCATATCCGACTGGGCATTGGAAGTATACAATATTCTAGAAGTATATAAATAAACGAATATCTTTGCCTGTAAATTTTCTCGATTTTCAAATCAAGCTTCTAAACTTATGAATGTTTCGCTGATCTTCTATATTTGAATGATTTATCTTTTATCTGCACCCAAAAATCGATTTGTTTTTCCAACAATAAGCCAATTATCGTCAGTTTTTTTGTTCATTTCTGCGAAATCTTATCAGTTGCTTATGTTTGACAGGTTTGTTCAAAAGGAGGCGATATCAGAACTGAACTGCGAACGTGTCTCAGTGAATATGCCAATCACAAATAGCAAATGTTTTGAGAAAGAGTTACACAGCAAATTTTAAATCAGGCAATGTTATTTTGAAGAATGTTATTTCAAAATAAGTGCTTTAACAAACAACAACTACTCAAGGCTACCTGAATCCGACTTTCATGATTAACTTTTCGTGCATCTGTTAATGGCTTAGGCCTTCGGCAACATTAATTCCTAGGGCTACCATCAGAGATGGTTATCCGGCCGGTCCGGCCCGGCCCGTCCCGGCCTGACCTCCAAAATCTCAGGCCGGGCCGGATAACCAGCTCTGGCTACCATAAACACCTCTTTTGAATCGGGCTGAGGCCGCACCACTTTTCAAAAACAAAACATTATTGTAACAAGATGAACCTAATGCAAACTTCAGATTATTGGAACAAACTGTTGTACCGAATCCCTCCTTTATGTTGAAGCCAAGTAAGTACTCCTGGATATTCCCTTTGGTAAGTAATAAGTGCTGAATAATCTCTGATCTACAATTTTAAAGCCCTAATAAAAAAGACATGCCACCCCTTTTGTTTCGTTTCTAACCTTTATATCATCTCCTGTTCTGTGAACATTATCATAAAAAGATAGTTGATACGAGCAATTCAATGAAGAATCACTTAACGAATACTGACGCGATTTGTACTCAAAATACGGTTTCTCCGGAGTCGAGAGTAGAAATTCGTTGATTCTCTGAAAAAGTACCAATAGAATCTAAACTTAGTTCAAGCCTATTTGATTATCTGAAACATTTGTTTCGGCCGCAAATATATTTTGAATTCGTGTTTCCTCTGTTTCAATTGTACCGTAGGTTCCCGTAACTATAAGATTACCTAACGATTTGAACAAAAACTAAATGAAAACGTCAATTCGTATATAGAACGTTTATTTTAAGAGATTTAATCGGGCTTAGCCAGATTTTTTGATTTGCAGTTGATCTCAAGATACTTTATGTTTCCCTATCAGTAAGTATTGCTCTTTTTCTGAATAGTTTAAGCCGGAATTAGCAAGTATAAAAATGTTATCGCTATAACTGTGGGGGTTCTCAACTCGGAAAATCAATACTATGAAAAAAGAGAAGGCCATGCTCAAGTTCAGGCAAGTGCTTTTTGAAATTTAATTGTATCTGGAAAAGCAAATGTAGCAAACTTGAGCGATACTGCGTTGACGACTGGGCATTAGTATTTTTGGAGAAATTGAAAACAGTAAATTTGTTAGATAACTATATTCGTACACATTTTGCAAGTTTAGTATTAACAAATGTATGGATAAACCCAACTTTGTTCCTATGAAGCTAACTATTAAAGACCCCAACTTAAGTTTGTACGTTTCTATCATAATTTGAATCCTTCTCTATTTTTATTTATTTGTAGGCAATCTGACCCTCCCTAAGAGGCTTTTCTTCATGTTTATGACGCTCTTATTTGTTCTATCAATCAATAAAACTGATGTTGCGCACGCTGTTCCAGATAAGGGGAGCACGGGTTTCATGGACAGAGAGCTCTTTTCTTAGGCTTATCTGACGACTAGAGAACCGAATTCTCCTTTCTTTTAAACACAGGCAATCATTATTTTATGATTCCCTTATGGGCGATGAAATTGGTTCTTACAAAAGACAATAAGGGTTAATGGGTTGTACTGGGACATGAATTGTTGAACTGAAGTTGCAAGCTGCAAGAGTTTTTATGCAACCGAGTTGTGATTTGGAACAAGGTGTAATTCTCCTATTCATGATATGTACTCAGGTGTGATACAATCGTCTTCTGACGTTTCTATGAATTGACTATTACTGCAAAAACTAAATGAAACTGTCCGTTTTCCAAAGTTTACTTCAATTTGTTGAAATGAAAATAGTCAGATGTAAATGCTTCAACATTTAATTTCAGCAGGCTGACAAAGTCTTCACAGTTTTAACCAACTTTGCGCTCCAATCTTAATTGGACTGTTCACTTACTCAATTCAAAAGTTATCTTTTGGCACGCTTCCCAATTATTTTTGCAAACATTGCCTTAACATAAACCCCTAGTTAATGTGATAAAACCATCAACTAACGCAGTTCCAAAACAAATATTGCCAACATATTTACTTTACTACTTTGGAACTAAAAACAAGCGCTACATTACTGTCTTGTCATACTTTGGACCATATTTCCCAACAAAACACTAAATCACTCTTGATGTGACTACGTTTAGCAGCGAGCGTAGGGTAGAGGGGGTTACGATAGAGGAGATGTCAAGCGAACGTCTGTAGACAAAAAGTAAGCAAGATAACGAGAGTGCAATGGATCAGGTCAAAGTGTTTAGAAGTTTAGAGAACGATTGTTCTGAACCGAAGGGTGTATTAGTTAGCACGAAGTTCTCAGAATAGTAAACTGGGATATTCCATGAGCTTTAAATGGAGCAAATTTGACCTAGTCTGCAAGAGAGAGGTTGAAACACGATACGTCCAGAAGAAGTGAATCTACAATATTGTCTGATTTACATCTGAATTTGACTATGACTTTCAAAATAAAATATCAGAGGGATTGAAAATTTTTGGGCCTTACTAGGGAACGTTCTCACTCAGGGTGGCATTTCAAAAATCGATCAATATATGTCGAATGGTACATGTTAGGGGACCCCTGAACTGTTTATATTTTTTGCGGCAGAGCCGCTAGCAAGCTAGTTAGCTTGAGCCCGCCCGAGCAATTTTCACCTCTGAAAAAACAGTCCACAATGGACGCATGTTTTGGAAATCGAATACGAACGACTTTCAGGTTGGCTTCGTTAACTAACCTCAACAACCTCCTTATTTTCATTTGAGCAACATTTGAGTCCACAGGCTCTAGACTTCTGGGGGCATTCAAAGCTAATCTTTGAAAGTTCGTAGGTTCTGTCCGGATAGGCGGGTCGCCAGGTTGTCTCTTTACTCTTAGGGATCACAAAGACCGGCGCCGACAGAAATCTTTGAGCATCAAAATAGAAGGTGTTCTCAGGTGGAAATTCGTTACTGTTCAGGTAGTAGGTGATGCTGTCGACCTAAATGTTTCAATATTGTTTAATTGTCAGATTTATGATTGTTTTCCAATACTTAACCTTCTTCTGATTCAAAAAATATTAATTAAAAAAATGTTTTTATAGACATAAGCACTGTTTTAATGGTATGCATTTCGCATAGTTTTAGGATAAACCTATGTGAAGATGATCTCAAAATATATTTGATTGTACACATATTCCCTATATGATATTAAAGAAATGTTTATTTATATTTCAATATCACTTTTAAATCAGTAACAAACAAAGGTATGTGCTTGTTCTTGCTTACTGATACCTTTACTTGTATCAACGCGAACGAGAATTTATCGGTTTTGGGCAATACACAAAGTTTTAAAGTGTACAAAGTTGAATTTCAAAAATTGATTGCGCAGCACTTTGGTTAGAAAAATAAAAGCATACCAGCATGAATCATACAATAAAACAAAAACAATGATTACACATTAGTGCGGTACAATACTCTTTTTGTTAAAAATGTTAAATAGTAAAGGTTGTTTTAGGTTTTCCGGTTGAGTATATATATTTCTAATTTCAGCATAACTAATAGGTACTCTCAGAATTAGTAGAGAGGTATGAAAAAATGTTTAACTTTAGTCTATCTCAAGATCTAGGTTTCCAGCGCGGTATCGTGAGTGCGCAGTGTTATAAAAATGAATTTAAAATCGGTCCACATGGTACGTTTTCTCTAAAAGTACATTAATTTTTTATAACACTCCACCCAGCTCGTGATACCGCTCTGGAAACCTAGATCTTGAGATGGACTATATTTCCGCTTTTCCAAATGTTTACTGTACATTACATTTCGTCATAAACAGGGTCGTTATTATCTTTCAAAAACTTTTTTGGCATTTAAGTGCCGGAAAGTTGTCAATCAAAACTGTAAACGGAGATCTTATGACTTCGTCAGCTGAAGCAATAATTTGAAGCATAAACAAAGTTTTTCTTGCAGAAAGTAAAAAAAAAGTATAAAAAAGCTAATCTTTCAATATTTTTTGTCTCAAAATGGCCTACCTCATATCCATTCTTAGAAGCTATGAATATCCGGTTCATCCACAAGGTTCCGTCTTCGTCCGTCTCGTTTTTGGTTTCAGAAAAGGTTTTTACTATAGTTTTCATTATTTTACTCGTTTCGTGTAGGGGAAACTTCTGGTAACATTTCTCATATTCAGCAGTAGTAGCTGGCAGGACAGCGACCAGGAATAGAATTATATACATTTTCTGAAATAACTACCAGTAATACAATTATATTGAACTTGTTTGACATTAATCAATTGTGAATTCAAGGAAAACATTTACTTTTCCTCATTAAGAACTATTAGCTAGCAAAACACAAAAGAGACTAAACACGCGTTTATCTGGTAGGTTCGAAATTCCTTTGGCATTAGAAAACGTATTACTACAATATAGAAATTTGCAAAAAAAATCGAAACCAAAAAAGTTTCTAATGCCAAAGGGAATTGGAACCTTCTCATGCGTGTTAAACACGGAAAGTAGCGATAATTTTAAGTTGCATTGGTTCACTCGACCTCGGAACAGTCTTTAGATTCTTCTGAGTTTGAAAGCGTTTCCTTGTACGAATGCAGGATAACAGAATATTCCTATTTTGAACTTCTAATCACCTCAATTTTCGGTAACTGAGCTTTGCTCACAAATTTTTCACAATCATTGTTGTAGGTGCACCAAGCACCTCCCACTAGCTTGGTTATCATCATTCTCCTTCACCTACCAAATCGATAAATTTGAATCTCCTGTGGCGGGAACTGGTCCAGTATGAATAATAATAATTTGGTATAGTGGTCGCGGTCGATGCCGAGGCTGTGAGTAGACAAAATGGCTGCGCTGGGCAGAATCGAAATGATAAGAGTTATTATCAGGTACTCTGGGCTTGTTTATGCATTCAAAAAGCCGTGCATTGAAAAGAGAGTGTTTGGTACTATGCGAGTAATACACACGAAGGTGGAAAGGTTCAGAAAAACAATTCAACATTTTAATGGTTAAGTTGACATTCAAGCAGAAGTTTAGCCCTGAGCGCTTGTTTCTCATATATAATGTGCGGCTTAAAAATATTCAAAAAGGATATAGTCCATAACAATAAAAGACTGCAGTGAGCGGTGTTGCTTAAGGTATCAAATATCGTTCGTTCTTTGGCAAAATTAAACTTTCATTATATGGTTCAATGCGCAATTTTTTGTTTTTTGTCAGAAAAATATTCTTGTAACTAGTTTTATTTTGTATCGTACCCAAAAAAGAAAAAAAACGCAATTGCGGAAGCCTGTGTATACCACCGCGCTCTGAGGTCTTTTGTTTGTTATAGACTATAGCAATTACGTTTCTACTAATCAACAGTCTATATTGTCCAACTAAGTGTTTCAATCGTTGACGAATATAACTTGTGAACTCTGAGCACAATACACGCTGCAGAGCTTGCATGGTCTTTTAAAATACATAAAGTTAAACAGATCCGATTTAAATTTTACTTATTTGACTTGATTAGGGCGCGTCTCTCTGGGATACTGTCATGGATACCTAGCTGTTGATACAGATTATAACATTTAACTTCGAAACAAGCCTTTATCACTTTGGCTAAACGATGAGAATCATTAACAAATGCATCAAAATATTAGTTAATGAACGATTAGGTGTGGCTTATTGCCTAATACCAAACAAAAAAATAAAGAAGAATAGTGAGTAACTTGTTTTAGTACTTTCTTTCGTAATAAACTACCGGAACTATTCATCGACAGACAGGAAGGCGCGTAGTGTCACCATATGAGTCAGATAGCTGACTAAAAAAGAGAACACACCTACGTAACAAACTAAACTATCGAAGAACTAAGCAACCCATTAGATTATTAGCTGACATTGTTGAAACTATTTTTTCAGATTACAGTAGTGTCTGGAATGTGTACAACATTTTAGAAAAGGATATGGTTCTCTAACTCTGAACTGCTAGATTGAATTGGCAGATTTCTGTGAAAAGTTCCTGTTTTCTCTAAAACAATCATTGAATAAACCTAACTAGGCACATATTATTTAAAAACACCAGCATACCTACAAAATATGTAAATCTTTGGATATTTTTCCAAATCATCTCAAAATTTCAAATTTTTTAGTTGGGTTGCGCCAGCTATATGTCTTGTCAGCTATATACAGTTCCAGTAAAAGTAGAATCAACCGAACATCACGATTCCAAAACGGATTCAAAGGTAGTGAAGCTGTTATTTTCAAATATAATTGATATATCCTCTCTACCAATAAGAGACACTAGAGGCAGGGCTGTGCGATAAGTGCTAAAATCGGATACTTTTTGAATAATATTTTACCGATATGGATGATGAAAAAATGAGATCAGTGCAGCCCTGACTAGAAGCAATAATTTGTGTGAAAATACCATTCCTAGACTAATTCACGTTTTCTGGCGTAATTATCAAAACCCTTTGAATATTTTAACTATGAATCGAGGGCAATAATGTGTTGTTTTCAACCGAATTTTGTACACAACTTTACTATCTGCGCATCTGTTACCTTTCTACTTGCATTCAAAAATAAACCTGAAAAACTAAGTAACTAGATCTGAATGTGCTCTTTCAAGAAACATAAATAAAAATATAAATTCAATAACAAATGAATCCATGATTCGTGCAACAGACTATGATGATCAGATCACACGACTCGCCAACGCATACAGTGAGGTTAAAGGACTGCACGCCTTTCACACATTTAATTTGTATTGTATTCTAAAACGGCTTAATCAGATGTTCTGAAAAAACTAAGCTTCATGGCTGGAACTACGTTCTTTCGAATAGTGCAAAAATATAAGGATGTTAATTTACAAATAAATTCAGAATTGTGGCGCGGTGAGCCGTGATCATCAGCCGCATTCAATTCGTTATGGGACCAATAAGAAATTCGAACAGGCGAGCCGTTGTAACGGCAGCCAAATTGAGCATGCAGTAAGGTGATAAATTTCTTCTATTCAATGGATAATTTTTTTTCATTATAATTGTTATTACATGCTATTCCAGGGAATAATCACAACCACCATTAACCTGCTCAGATGTCTACATCTGAGGCCGCACAGGTTTGCTCATTCGTTGCACTTTGATTTTTTTTACTTATAGGAAACAGATGATGCCATTGGAACAAAAAGTTTGCTGGACTCGCTCGAATTTATTAAATATGATTTTTATATTGATGAGGTTGATTGATTAGCTAACTGGCTATGACAACTTCTTTCAGGTGAAGCCATCGAATATCGAATTTCCCGCCAATACAATGCAGTCTCAGGCTTGCGATTTCTCGGATTTTGGACTTCGTGTTATTGAGAAATTTCTCCATATCGGGTTGATAAATGAATCAACCTTTATCGAACAACTGGATAGGTTTTCATGATCATTTTCATTAACACTATATTCTTTGTAGCAATCGGGTTCTGCTAGTTGTGTGGCCGTCATTTGTTTCACCGGCTGCCTACGCCATTGCTAATCAGTATTCGCTTGGCCTTGAGGTTTTTTTCGTAACCATCGCAACCGTCTATGTTTCATTTCAGAGGGTTAAGACTATAATGTTCATTGTTCCTGAGTCGGTGTTCCACAAATTCTCTGCCGTAAATGTTCCTAACAGTGACATAGTATTGTCCACTGCCGCATTGACGTCCTCGGATGAATGGAAAACGTTGGAAGGGCTTGTAGTGTGTTATATTTTATTTATATTCAGGTTATTCAAGTCTGCAGTATTCGGTTTTCTAATAGAAAATTTGTTTTGAAACAGCTAGCAATGATCGTTGTTATTTTCTTTTGCATAAATTCGCGCTCGCGTTGCATATTGTAATTACGGAAGCTTGTTGCAGACGTTCAAGATAGGAACGAAAGAACTGAAACTGAATGTGCTGTCGAAATGTTATACTTCAAACAGTTTGATGATTAAGTAGTCTTAGGTTTCATCGCTCTGCAATCTCATGGTTGACCGAACGGCTGCCGACTCGTTTGGGGACATCGACACCTGGAACGATTTCCCAGCTGATAAATTAAATACGGTATTGGTTTATTTTAAGTGGAAATCAAAATTTCTAAATTAGGCAATGGAACAGATCTTCTTTATATGCTGCGGAAAACAACGCTTAGCCCTTGCTGTCGAGAAACTTTTGCAAAGAAATTGGTATCGAATAGTCGCTTGCTCTCTTGATTCGGAAGAAGCTGTGGACAGGGAGGAATCATTTTTTGTAGAGAGTTTGTTGTCATGGCCTTCTTTTTTAATTAAATATCCTCTTAGGTAATCTGATAGCAGCTATTGTTAGTTGGTCCAAGTCTTCATTGAGGGATGAAGCTCTCATGACTTTTCTGAACGACGTGAATTCCTCTGAAAGTATTTTGGAACCCGATGAGATTCTTGAGATTGTAAGTTTGACTTGATTAATTGCTCCATAACCATCATAGCCATTTTGTTTTGTAGCCATCAATCGTTTATGAATTGGTTATTTACCTTTTCATGTAATGACCGAATGTATTTAGCGCAATAAGGATTTTCATATAATTTTATGTTTGTGCGGCTCACTCGCCTATTCATATAGTGGTTATAATGACAATTATTTGACGTCTGAGCCAATATGTATCATATTATGATAAACACATTTTCAGGGAAGAATTGCATCCGCAAAACATATTGCCAATACGAAGAGGTTCCAATGTGGCCAGTGCATATATCAAACTAATGTTGGCGATCAATTTAAAAGGCATCTTAGATCTCACACAGGTTCGTTTTTGAAATTTTATTAGATTCGCTCGGTTATATCGGTGGACTTCTTGTAAACAAAAACTGAGAAACATTGCAGAGCCATTAACTGTGTTTCAAATGTGGGCCATATGATGCCGTAGCATATGTCATATCATATTTCAGGAGAGAAACCGTACAAGTGTTCTGAATGTCTCAAAATGTTTGCTGATAGGGCAACCTTGAAAATTCATAGGATTATTCACAGTGGTTTGTGGTATTTTTGTTTCTGCTATTGATCTTTTTGCCTCAGGTGTCTATTCATACATTTGCGAGTTCTGTGGCAAAGCGTTCTACAATTCCCACAGATTAAAACAACATAATATTTACTATCACTCTTCGGATCCGAAGTTTCAATGTTACGCATGCGATTCACCGTTTCAGGTACATTTAAATTTCGATATATTTGCTTGCCAGGTATCGCTTAGTTTTATGTGTCGTTATCCCATTCGCTGCCTAGTGAATGTTTAGCCCAACTTTTGGAAAGGATACTAACAACTTTTTCAAAATTTTATACTACCATACGCGTTGCAGTGGGCCACCTATTTCTTTATACATGTATTGTTGCAGAATAAAGATGATCTCAAGGAGCATATTACCGTTCATGCCAATATTGAACAGTTCCAATGTATGGTTTGCCTGCGCCGTTTCCCATCTGAGAGCAAATTGAAGAAACATTCGCGAGTCCACACTGATGAGAGACCGTTCAAGTGTGATGTATGTGGTGGCGGTTTCTTGCATAAGCATCATCTAGTAGAGCATTCTACGTTGCACACAGGTTAGTGTTTTACATGTTTTCTTCCATTTTGTGAGGTGATTTTGCAAATCTATGGGATTAGCGTGTGAAGCACCGTGACACCTTTTCCGAGCCTCTAAATCTGAGTACGTTTTTTTCAATGTTTATCTTCATTGGAAATGACTCTGCTCTACTTACCAGGGATTAGCGAGCGCGGATATTTTGCATCTACAGCAGAATTCAGTAAATTTTCTTTTCAGATGTTCCTATGTTTGGTTGTGAAATATGTGAAAAGAAGTTTAAGCAGAAGACTGGTCTTAGAAAACATCGAATTATGATACACAGCGCATGTCGGAGCATGCCTTCTTAATTTTACAAGTCCTTATTTTTTACTCTTTGATAGATTTTTCAAACATTTTAATATTCATTATTGTTGATTTGGTTGATCTCGTAGTTGCCCATGTTGTTATTCTGTTAGTAATTTTTGTATTAGGTTATCACTGCTCTACTTATATTTCCATGTTGTTATTGTACGATTATTTTTCAGATTTTTTAATGAATGCATATATGTTGAAATTGCGTGTTTATTCACAACTTATCCTGCACTATTCGGATACCAACAAAGTAAGTGTTCTTTCTCTTGACCTTTGCTGGATATGAGCACACTATAGCCAGTTTTATTTTTAAAGTGATAACCGCGATCTCAAAGATTGAGTTGAACGTTCAGCCGAATATCAAACCTATGAAAAGGTACCTATTTTAATATTGCTATACGACAAAGCAGATAGGATATGACTTCGAAATCACAATAATAAAACAAGGAACATATATTCACAGATTTAGTTGAACCGTTGTTTCACACAGCACTGGATAATCGTATTACGGGTTGTTAATTGACAGTGGACTGATACGGTTTACATACGAATAGGTGCAAAATCGCCGGGATTAATTTTTGTACGTTATTTAAACCGTCATAGTGCCAAAATCATGAGATCAAAAACATTTTTCCGCCAACTTTTTACGAGAGTACATGTCTGCTCCCCGCCTATAAATTGGAATCATCATTATTATTCAATGTTTGAAATGACGAACTAAATCTAGAGTCATTGTTTTTTTTATGCAAAACGGAATTTGCCCCTTCCATAAATGTTTTTTGCAAAATAAAAATCTTACAAACAGTCGAAGCAGGGCTGGCAAAAGTGAGGGCCGGCTTTTTCGGAGAAGATAGATATCACGGGCCGGCCCGGACGTGCGCGGGAAGTCCATATTCA
>JAQGAV010003580.1:0-12147 GCA_034691345.1 Phasmarhabditis papillosa | reverse complement strand
GCTGGTTTCCCAAGCCTTCTGCAGCTACGGGGAGTCGAACCCACAGCCTCAGATCCTCTCGGATTCAGAGACCGCTGTTCTAACTACTAGGCTAAAGCTGCAATAAGCAACATACGAATTGCATTTAAAACTCTGCTCTGCTCGCTCGCTATTATGAGATATAACAAGATCCGAGAGCAATAATGGAGTGTTAAAAAAAGTCTCCCCGAAATACCAAAATATACGCCAAAATACGCAAGTAACACTCCATTATTCCTCTTGAATCAGACTATACGATACTGCTATCTAAAAATAATATATCAGTGTCCCAAACCAATTCATTGTTTTAACTGCTGAAAACGCACTCATACAAAAGACCGTTTAGATTTAACTCAAAATCAGTTCCTTATTCAAAACCTTTGTTTAGCATTTTTGGCAATTGTGGTGGTGTTTGGTTAAAAACAAGGCGTAGGGGTTGAATTAAACGTTAAATATAAACAGAACAGATTTGAATAATAATGCTCCAACTGAACTCCCAGTATGAAAAGTACTAAAGTTTTATAATAAAAGTTTTAAGGAATATTTCAAATGGTACCGTAACTCTACTAATCGAATAACCATAAAAGATGCCCCAGTTTCTATGAACTGTTCTGCAATTAAGGCTCGTGTATTGCCTAAGATGCCACAACGACAACTCAAATGGGGTGTAGCATTCGCTAGAATTGTCTATGCGGTTAGTTTTATGAAAATGCCTTTTATAAAGAATTTCTTACCAAACTATAATAAATTACATATAAAGTCAGGTTTAACTTGTTCGAACCTAACCCCGAACCGAATATGGCAGGAACCGGCGGGACCCGGGTTCAATCAATTTATTAGTTTTTTTCCACTGCTTTCTAGAAATACCACACTTTGTTTACTTCTTTATAATATAGGTTTCCAAAAATAAAAGCCGTTTTGTCTGAGTATTTTTATTAAAAGTTGTCTATTTAATAAACTTTGAAGTGAAAAGTTTTGCAAATGGAGTCTTCATATTTTACAACACGGTCCTGTACAATTGAATTCGACTGTATAAACCGCCCATTTTAGGACTACCATTTCATCGAAGATGAACTCCGCTCCCAGTATCATCCCGATAATTATTTCTGTTTTGCCATTGACAAGAAAGCAAAAAAGGAATTCCACGATAAAATAAAAGCGTTGGCAGCATGTTTTCCAAATGTTTTAATTACACCGGGTATGTATATGGATGGTTTAGATGTTTCCGTTAATACTGTTTTGACAAAAATTTATATTCACTCTGCAGTACTGTTTTAAGTGATTGATAAGGGTAGAATACATAATTGTACTTATATTTTTAATGTAAAACACATTAGTTTGAATTACTTTGGAAGTGAACTATATAGTTTTATATGTAAAGTTACTATAGTCAGCGACCAGAGTAATAATGGAGTGTCACATGCGTATTTTAGGATTTTTAACACCGCAACTGCAGGCAAATTGCACACGCGTACTTGCAAAGTACAATATTGAACGAAGAGTAGGCGCCAGATACTGGCAAAAGACTCGCAAAAGGGACTCAGACGAGCGTTGAATTCTTTACACTCCATCATTACTCTTGGCGCTGACTATAGCAAACATTTTCTTCTTTTACTTATGAACTGGTCGATATCATATAGTTGAACTAATTTCGGATTTCTGTTAATCTTAGTTTTTAGAGGAATATTCTATCGACAGTGCTGGCCACAATATGAACGCCGCTCACTTTGGCTGTATGAGAATACTAAATGAAAAGGAAACATGGAATTATGTTATTCTTTTACAGGTAACGAGAGTTATTAATCTTCTATAAGCTCAACTTAATTAGAACTTTAGCTGAACAGCTACTTAATTTGCAAAGAAGTTTTATTTAGGCTTGTCGATAATTTTCTTTGCTTTTTCAGCTAACATGTAAGAATGTCGATTATACGGACATAAGCTCGATAGTGTATTAACACAATCATTCCTGTATAAACATATATATATATTAAACAACAAATCACTAATTATTCTGTAATTTCTTTAACAATCTATATTTATAGAACCACGACATAATAACAAAGTCAATCTATGAACTAGAAACCATATATGATGCTCTTGGCGGAGCTAATGATGTTGAACTAACACCATGTCCAGAAGGAAGAGTTAATAAATCCATGAGATGGGATGCACAAGGACTAAATCTATTCAGAAAGAATGGTATGCATTCCAAATTCTATAGGTTTTACATGAAAGTTAACCTTTTAAGATCTTATTATTATATAATCATTATAAATTGTAAAATTAAGAACTTATGTTTCTGCTAATAATTTCATGTTTTATAGGCAACTTTACTTTAGTACAACGTACTTATTTAGTGAATTAAGATAAATATTAATGTTTAGATTCACGTGTGAGCCCCTCTCAGTTGACTGGTAAATTAGAGTTTTCAAAAGGTGCCGTACAGGCTTCAGTATCACGAGAAGCAGTACGATGGATGTTTGATGTGGCTAATATGACACAGTTATTATGGCAAATAAACCAAATGGTAAGCAAATAGATGTTAAACAGAGAGTAATACTAATTTTAAAAGCTAAAAACAATTTCCTAAAAATGTCAGCACTTTTTAGAAAGTTTAAATAGTTTGAACTATCTATTTGTATAGTATCTCATTTTCAACTAGGAATATTTATACTGCCTGCTTCCCGTCAAAAATATAGCAGTCAGTAAACGGGACTATGCAAAACAAAGATTACAATTAAGTGTTAACCTATCAACTAACCCACTTTGAAAAACTATTAATATTTATATACGTATAGTTTTTGCACATATGAACAAACTGGCTATCAACTGTTCTCCGCTGAATTCAATTCACACTGAGAATATGTACTATTAGTCTTTGGGGAATTAATGAATGAATGTGGCTATATATTTTAATGAATATACTTTATATTTATATAACACTTAACTGTTATTTGCTTTTCTATCAATCGCAACCCCCTATTTAGAGTTTTGGTGTTGACGAGGTGTTAATGCAAAGTCTTCAAATTAGTGATAGCCTCGATATGCCCGGTAGATTTACTTCTTATTGTCTAAATGAAAAGAAGAAAAATACTGATTTTATATCTAGGTTAGTCATTCTTATATATTTTAATAATAAATAAAAGATAATCTAGTAAAGGTTAAGTGAATCATAATCGTCTAATCTCTCTATAGACAGCACAAACCAAAAAACAAGGAAATAACAGATGTGTTGTTTTCAACAAAGATTATCATATAGAAGAAAAGTAATATTGGAAATTCTTGAACCGACCGGTACGGTACGGTCGAGATTCAGAATGATTCCATTTCTATTATTCATCATTTGACATTTGCTAAACTACCTAACACGGAGAACACGGAACACGTCGGAAGAACAAGGAGTCTTGAGAACACGGAAGCGTTTAACTAACTTTAGAAAGGTGTCTTTGGCTAGAAATCTTAATCCCGAGGGCCGAAATATTGGAAGTTAAAAGTAATTATTTCAACTTCCGCAGACTCAATTGTAATTATTGTTAAATCAAATGTTTCAGAATGTCTCATTGGGAATATGGTAGCCATGAGAAATGTGCTACAAATAAAACAAGACATGCAATATGTTTATTAGGACTAGAAGATCTATCTTCACTTGCTCTATATCCAAATGTTATGGCAAATAAGGTTAGTAATTAAGATAAACCCAAACTTTTGTTTTAATATAGTTAGTATAGTTAAAGAGCGCATTAAATATATAAACTAGTTTTAGCCTGGTATAGTGCTGCTCAAAAGTCGCGTCTTCTGAGAGTTTATGAGGTTGCGTATTTGCACTTTTACAACTTTGTCAACATTTTTAATACGGCCTCTCTCTTTACTTTTGCATATTACTTAATTAAATATCAGGATGGCAAGTCCCGTTTTTTCGGAGCATTGTAATTCTGAATACCGCGAGATTGATTGCAATCTTAATGAAGTGTGGTATAACAGTAGCTGTAGTCTATAACAAACAAAAGACCGCAGAGCAAACCTATCACAACACCGAGCACTGCAGTCTTCTTTTTGTTATAGACTATACATTGATCAGTTATTAAAATATTTATTTAATTATTTAAATAACTATATTTATTTATCTTTTAAATTTAACTTCAGTTCTTACCTGATTTTGACTATGGTGGTATTGAGTGTCTACATGAACTTCTCTATAACAGAACATATCTGGGACAAGAAGACAGCCCTTTAGATATGGACTATTACAATAATATGGTTAATGTAAGTTTATGAAATATGACAACAAACATACAAAAATGTGTGACAGGTTCCTTATATCACTATACCAATATCTATTATTTGTTTAGTTAGAAAAACTAGCGATGTATTATAAACTTATCTCTCCAACTTTTTTTGTATATAAACTAACAAGAAATTTTAAGTGCCATTAATGGGTAGTAAATAAACATTTTATTATTCATTAATAGAGATATTTCAGGTTAAATACCATAAAGCTCGTATGTCTGGAAAACCTTTGAAGAATGAAGAAATTGAATGTGAACCGAAAAAAGTATTCTTTAGTTTTGTCAAATATCCGTAGTTTTCTTCGTGGACAACATATTGTTCTCAGTTTATCGGACTTTGTTTCTCATTTATTTTATGGTTGTTAGTTTTGTACGGGTTCTGCTCAAATAGTTATGTGATATAAAGATTCTCAGGTTTCAGTAAATTTTTTTTTTGACTTAATCTTTTTAGGAATACTCATAAACTGATTCTTTTTCGAAAACGCAGGAATTCACCACGGCTTGCCGCGCCCCAACGAAACGAGACAAAGGAAATTCAAATGATAATTGTTTAATGCTCCTCAATTCATAAATTATTTAATATGTAATTCATGCTCGTTTGCATATTATTGACAAGACCCTTCCTTAATCTGTACAAAGTTAATTTTGAATGCTCTCGTTTAAGTGTTCCGCAAAAATGAACTTTCAGTTAAAAATAAAAATATATTCCTTTAAACTCACTGTTTCTATAGGGATCCCTGTCACTGTTAGGTCACAATTCACTGAATACTGTTAACTAAATAGAAGTATGTCGTTTTCAATATGGAATATCGAATCCCCCGTTGTTTAGAATATCTGAGGACTTATCAAAGCCCTATAAAAAGAACGTTCTTATTTGATAAACTTTATCAATTACTACCTTTTCAGAGAACAAAGGCGTTGTAGTATTAAACTGTAATTTCCCTAATACCACTACTTCCACCCTCGCCCAGTTAATAAGCTTGAGGGTGGTATTCTACAAAAATAATTGGTAACTCTGCAATCTACGTAGATCCACATTTACCACACTCCGTTATTTCTCTCTGTTATTTGAATATTGTTGCCTCCCTCTAAGAAAATGCCTTTTTACGTAAAAACTACCGAGGCGGTTTGGATGTTTTTGTTTAACAATTACTGTGCAACAAAGTGTTTAGTGGGTGAAATGTTAAATTATTGTGATTGAGTGGGTAGATAAGGAACTTAGGAGTCAGGTATCTTCATTGGTAAAGTGTACGGAGTAGGATATATTATAAAGATGATAAACCAACTTTGTTATCAACAAAATGTGAACAGGGTACAGTCGAAATGAGGAAACCACTAAAAAACTATTTTATTTCCTGTATCACTCGTATCACTCATAGTAGATTTCTTCGAGGCAGGGCTTCGGACATTCAGTCCGGAATCTTCTGAACTAAGACGACTCCTTTCTAACATTCAGTCTTCGGGTGCACGAACCCACATGAATGTGCAGATAATAATGATTATCCCTTTAGTAAATGTATTCGAAAGGACTTGAGTTGATAAGTAAGCAACTTCGCTAAGGATAAATAAAATCCGACGAGATTCTCTTTGGGTTACCTTTATCGGAAATGGCTTGATGAACTCATTATTTAGGCAAATCCCTGACTTCAACATTAGATATGTTCTCGTAGTTAAACTAGATAAAATGGCATCTTTGATGTAACTAAGTTTTAAATTTTATTTTCCATCTTAAGACCTAGGTTTCCAGCGTGGTATCACGAACGGGGAGCAGTGTTATAAAAAACGAATGTGAAATCGGCTCGCGCTGGAAACCTAGGTCTTGAGGTGGACTATATCTAACATCCTAACAAGCATAGCTATTAAGTTGGTCTGTTCTGAGCTGTACTGAGGGAACAATAGTTCAGGTCAGATCAGCTTGGCATTTCTACCAACAAGCATCATACCTTACCTAAATAAGAATAAGAGAATCTTTCCTGCCTGCATGTAGGTATTTTTGCTAGGAAGAACCCGTTCCGGTGCCCTAAAGTTGAACATCATCTTATAATATTTCTGACTCACAGAACAACAAGTTTTGTATAATAATATCAGGAATGCCCTTTATAAAAATCTTCTTTTATTTATTATCCAAAACCGAACAATTAGAAAAAGATAAACCCCCACAGCTTTTAGGTGAAATGCCAATAACAGGATGCATTTATCTTTCCAAAAGTCAACGCTGCAGCTGACATATGATTGAACTAACTAATGTGAAGGTGGAACCGTAAATTGTCAAATTTATAATAGATTCACAAAAAGAAAATAAGAAAACTTAACTCGTTATCATTTAGTTTTTTGTGTAGATTGGTTGTCGCGGAACATGCTGAGCATTCTAGAATCTGGTACGTCAGGAAAACTCAGCTGGTATCAAGTGCCTGTCTAGAATTCCAGGGTTAAGAAAAGGCCGCCCCGTTTATTAAATGTTTGGCCCGGGACGATTTCCCAAAATGTCGGCAACGGCCCGGGCCGGCCCGTCAAGTTCCCAGCCCTGAAATCAAATGCCCGGCCATGTTCTATTATAGACTTCATATCTCGAAAACAGTAGTCTCACAGTATATCTATAGAATATCTCATTATTTTCACCATGTATCCATAAGTAGCCAATAATAAATTTTGGGAAGGACAAAACGAACAACAAAAGTTTTAAGATTGAAGCACAATTCCGTTTCGCCCCTAAGCTCATGACGGAATTGCCTTCTTTATCAAGGCTGGTGGGGCTGTTTAATAAGTGAGGTTGTAGTACATCGTTGGTGGTTCTAAGTGACCTGTATCATTGGGACTACCGAATCTCGGCGGTTTTATAGGAGTTACGGTTGTTTTTGCTTGGACTGCTTAATTCTTAAAGAAAGAAGCTAAATTAGTTTATAAATTGACAAGTTTGATGCCAATATACCACAATTAAGTATTGATTAGTACATCGTTGTCTTTGCTATTTCTTAAGATTCTCTACAATAAAGATAAAGAATACCTAAAATGTTGTTTATCCCTCTACCAACTGAATAATATGCTAAGAAAAAGTCGTGTACCTGCAGTTTCCAATGTATTTTGTCTAATTTATCTTTAAATATTTGATCAGAACGTCTACGACAGTCAATTTACTACGTGCATATCTAAATGTTTTTTTTTGTTAGTTCGTCTTTTATATGAAGAGAATACTTTATAAGATGCAGGTATATTATTGCTATAAATTAACTAAATTAACTACACACACTCATTGGGCAAATCTATCTTTATTTTTTACTTCTTTTATACAATTGTTCTTATGAAGTATAGTCTGTCTTCAAATCTACGGTCCGCGCGCCGTTGCAGAGATGGACAGCGGGCGCGTAAATTAATTAATTGATCGCTGAGGAATGACGTGTCCTTTTTCAGTCGATTTACATTTATAGTAATGATATAAATCGAGGGTTTTGATTATTCAATTATATAAAACAAGCAAATAAAACATCTAAACATTTCAGAATGTTCGTTAGTGCTTCATTAACCCTCAGCGATCTAAACAATTAATTTACGCGCCCGCTGCCCATCTCCGCAACGGTGTGCGGACCTTAGGTTTGCAGACAGACTATATGTACTGGTTTTAACTGCAAATACTTTCATATTGAACATGAATTCACCTGTTTTTGTTGCTTTCAGCTATATTTCGAAACTATGTATGCAACGAAATACGGTCTTCTCGTATCCCTCGGTATTTGTAGATATCGTGCGGTATTTGCAGGACCAGAGTACTCTGCAACTGTTTTACTTGACTCAACAGTCAAATACAGAACCCAGCAGTGAAATACAATCAAATCCCAGTCTCGTATACGAGTTAGGTGGACCTAGTTACTTCTCGAGTCTGTTTCGACTTTTCTCGGTTACACTATACTTATTTTCAAATAGATGATGGTACATCATAGCAAAAAGGAGTATCAGAATTTGCCAGGCTTTTTTCGACCCAGACGCTACTTGAAGGCAAAAATTTTAGCACCCGCGCTTTACTACACAGTGGCGCGCTGGCTGTAATTCGGAGATAGACTATATAAGCAATCATTAAATGAACAAGTAAACGGACCCCTAGTTTCTAGCATTTTGTAATTGTATATGCTATATTTTGCTTATCTTAGTACAGATAGAGTTTATAATATAAGTACAACAGGTGGTTCTATGTAAAATAAACCTGTTTAATTCATATGTCCACCTTCTAATTTTATTTCTTCCGGCCAAATGCCTATAACAGACACAATCTAGCCTATTTAATATTATAAAACTCGTAACTAGAACAATAGCTCATATTTATGTTAACTTTAAGAAGCGACCGCCAGCCCCGCCCCCTCTGCAACATGCGCACAGCGCTATTTTCTGACCCCAGCTACAGTATGCCGCGCCAATATTTATGGCATTTATGTAAATAGGAACCTTATGGAAACGAGTATAAAACGCAAATGGATGAAGAAAGGGGTGCCGTTTGCTAACTTCAGGCTTGAGGCATAGTTTCATTCTTGCTATAAGTTCACTTTGTATAGTATAGTCGGGGGAATAACCGCTTGCTGTAACCTAATAAATTAAGATCAGAGCATAGTTTTGCTCTAAACCTGCTCTAACTATTCTAATAAGCTCCAAATAATTTGAAGTTTGTACTGTAACCCTTTGCAAGAGATTAGTCTACCGACTATAGTTATAAGTTTACGTTGTGATTATATTTCATATAATTTATTTATTGGATATTCTTAGCGGTTGTGTTAGAGACTATTTCTGACTTATCCAACCTACAAACTCAGACGGAGCTATTTAGATTTAGATAGTTGTTTTATCATGTTTAAACCTAACAATTCTCCATTTAACTACATACATTGAATATCCGACTATAAGTAGTATAGTCTCTATCAAGAGTTTGACTTGTAGAGCTGTATCTTAGAGAAGAGCGATGTTATATATAAATGAATGGCATATCGGTTGACTGTGTCCCTTTAAAGTGATGCCTTCCAAAGTTCAGTCATTTATATTTAATACTGCCTCTCTCCATGATAGGGCGCTGGAACCCCAACCCCTTGATCAGACAATATAACCTTCTGATAAAGCCCTTATGCTTCATTCCAGCTTCCAAGTTATTCATATTTTCTCTAATCAATTAGTCTCCGCCTTTAGATATTCAAAATGCTTATTGACTCTTCATATAGAAGCTACAATCTTTATGATAAACTTTAGAAGACCACATGCAAATTATTAATTTATCCTTTTATTTAAAAGAGATTACGGTAATTTAGGAGGTATTGGATAGATAGAGAAGCATGTGAAACAGTCTCATCCACACTTAAGAGGCGGAGTCAAGAGGATTAGATAAATTGAATATATAAACAAGGATATTAGGCAAAGATTTCATAAAAAACAGTACCTCTAATAGGAATTAAACATTTATCATACTAGCCTATATACTAATAACACTAATCCATTTCTAACTAATTTATTTAATATATTATTGTATTGTATTGAAAGTCTTACTATAGACTTACTACTACTGTAACTATACTTTTGTAGCTTGCATACTTATGGTTAGGAGCAAAACGTATAATTAATACATGGTTGGGCCTGAATCAGAATTTTAAGTTTGCCGGATGGCCAATGAGTGCTTGGTCTGGTTCGAAAATTCGGAACTATGTCAGTATCAAGCTATGCCGGACTGCGTCTTGGTAGACTAGGACGAGCTAATATAAAGGCCTTTTTGAACCTAGGGTTCCTTTTATAATAATCTAAACAGACGATCATTCAAAAGATCTGATCTACCGAATAAACACTGAATCTTGCATAATGATTGTAACACAAACATCGGAGAAAACTTAAAAAACTGTTAATTTTCCTTAGATCTATGGAGAGCTAGCCAGATTACCCGATTAACAACTACTAGCTCCTGAAAACGGATGGTTTTCAATTTTGGACGGCTGAAAAGTAATTGTTTGTTGTATATTTAGCATCTGAATTTCTACATTATCATTTAAAGACTTCTTGTTTGTTTTTTCATTAGTTTAGCAAAGTTGTATGTGTTCAGGTATAGATTTCATCTACAAAGAAAATATGATTCATATTGGTGTCGGCGGTGATCCAGACTTTATTGATCAGACTCTTAAGAAAAGGTTAGTTTAAAAACAAGCGAAAAAGAGGTTATGGCTAAGAGTTTATCCCAATAAATCCAGAAAAAGCTAGTAAGAGTATATAATCCGGTTCTGAAGAGTTTTGTAATTTTTATTATCAGTAAAATATAATAAGATCATGTCTTACCCCTATAAGAAACTAATTCCTATATAATAATAATAATAATAATAATATGCATCTTTAGGGATAATTTAGCACTTCTCACTAAAAGCTCATAAGTTAATATTTTTAGACAAATCATTATGCTTTCGGAGAGTGGTAGACGTGCCATGTCTCTTCCGGACTTCTCTAAGACAGCTAAGAAAAAGAACGGTAGAAAACCATCTATGTAATCAGTTATAGTCATTTATAACTGCTGTCTTCTAAAACCCTTTGTATGTATATTGGAACCACATAATCTCCCTTTATGAACGAGTTTTGTTCACTTTTGTACATTATAATTCGGACCTCTACCAGTAATCGACCACCCACTCTATTCGTTTGAAGACCTGCAACATTCCGTAGTCCTTTTATTTTCATGTAAACTTCAAACATTAGTGATGTTAAGCTTTGCCCATCGACTCAGAAAAATATTATTTTCTTTAAATTTACATTTCATGCACCAAAAAATCTTAAAATTGATTGTCGATTATATCCGCTTAACGATCTTAGCATCTTCTTCTATGATCTCTCTTTATAGTACATATCCAACTCAATAGACCACCAACAATTAAAACTTTTAATTGTTATTATTAATTTTAATTGCTGAGCCCAATTGCGGTACCCGAACACTTTTTGAGCTATATACTCTATCTGTGCACAATCTCAATTATATATATTCATAACGGAGAATAAACAGTTTTGTTGGACTAAATTGTGATTATATAAAATAACAATACACTTTATATAAAATGACTTATCAATAATTATAAAACATATAAAATATATAGGGATATACGGATTATATAGAGTATGGAATTGAAATTGAGAGAATAAACATTATTATTATTATTATTATTATTATGGCAGCTTTGTTCAAAGCCTGAAAGATCGTTTTTGTCGAAGCCCGTTTAGGCCCGAAGTTAAAAAGATTGGCTTCGGTTTGCTTGAACAATAATAAACGAAGTTTGCGTAAAACTAACTCAAACACCTAACTCTACATATTAGGGTGTATAGTCGAGACAAGTCTTCTTCTTGGACGATGTACTTTCCTGTGACAACATAGAAAACTGTCAAGTTGCCTACAGAACGAAAATATTACAACTGATTTGCCTTCTTGCAAACTTTTACCATTGACAAACATCATTGAGGATGTACTGAAACAAAAGTTGTAACCACAGTAAACCATTTGTTTACTGTAATACTGTCATTTTAGTTATTGTTGACTTTATAAATCTAATTCTATTGTGGGTTGCAAAGGTATGAGGGAGGGAGTATAAACTAATGTGAAATATAACTTTATTGTATTTTATATTTAATATATTTAAATTAAAGAGCAGTTTTGATTTGTTGAAATGTCGAATTAGCAGTGGTTAAATGTTATCAAAGATAAATAATCTACTTCTCAACAAGAAACATAGATTAACTAAAGAAGTATATGGTTAATATATAACACACAACATGTTGAAACAGTCATTTTCTGTCGGTTAAGAAAATGAGCAACAACCTGCACATCTAATCACTTTTGTACTCTTTTTGT
>JAQGAV010003579.1:0-12147 GCA_034691345.1 Phasmarhabditis papillosa | reverse complement strand
ACAATTCTAATGGAACCTGCTCGTCTTCCACAACCTATTGCTGTTGAACAACCATTTATTTATAATGTAGTCAACTACAGTATCCTATTTATAAAAACATTATTTGATATTATGGTGAGTGTCTTATTATTATCCAATTATATTAAAACCTATAACTTTGTATTCAATGTAAATAGTTTATTCTTTAAATTGCTAGATTATTATGGATAACTTTCATCACTTGTGTTATCTTTTCCTGAAAGGGTCGCATTAACGAAGAGAAAACGATATCACATTTTTAAATTGTCAATTCTTATTTTTACACTTTACTTTATTTTTCAATAAGTTTACTTCATTTTTATCATTATTGTCATTTTTTACTTCTATATTTTTAAATACAAAAATGAACATACGAGGTTACATTCTATGATAAATTGCCTTCAAAAATACATGTTCGCCATTTTCACACGTTTTGGGCCTCTTTGGGACTTCTATTTTAAGGTTCAGACTACTATCAATGATGACTCCAACTGACTGCGAATTACCGGGTTTATTGGAATCTTATGATTACTACTAAAATAACTCCGCTCTATTCATTATTTATTTCTTTAACAGTACTTTTTAGTACTTTTTCTCTAAATTTGGCTCCTTGCCAATAGTTTTGGTCAGGGGTGCTACGGGCAAGGCCGGCCCGAACGTGCGCGCGAAGTGATTTTCAAATTTTTTTTTTGAAAGTGAGAAATCTCGGATTTCATTCCGGCCGGCTAATTTATGAATTTTTTGGTTTTAAAGGGTTTCACATATTAATTGTAGCTTATATCTGAAAAAATATTCAAAATCATCGAAATTCAACGTTGTTATACAAAAAAGAAAAATTGTCACTGTTTGAATATTTGAATTCCCGCGCACGGCCGGGCCAGCCCGCACTTTTCACACCCCTGGTCTCCATTCGACTAGACGGCGGATCCAACGTTCCGGGCTCATGTGAGAGACGTGTTGTGCCCAGTTCCACTTCTTTCTTGTTGCTCTTGCGCGAATGTCTTGTAGTTTTGCTATGTTGGCCAGACATTCGTTAATTCTTCGGTGAAGCAAGGTGATACCAACCATATTACAATAATACAATACAGTACAATCTTACAATAAAGTGATCTTACAATAATAAAACAAATAATAGTCTTAGGCACCAAAAAGAGAACGGTCGTTTAAAGTTTGTTTATTGATTTTACGAAACACGAGATCACAGATATTTGGAGCGAAGAAGTGGGACTTCATAGTACAGAACCAAGGGAGTGGAGGCGGCGAATCAGAACAGATTTGCAAGATTGTTTTCTTGGAGGATTAGAAACATGGGCTTCTAGCTTATGAGGGGAAGCTTCTAACCACTGGGCCACCGCGCCTCTTTAGTATTCTTCAATTTTCAAAAGCTATTTAGGAGTAAATATCGTATATCAATAAAACCAGGGTATTGCACGTTCAATTATACAAAATAAAAACAATATAATATTTAGGTAACAATAGGTACTTTGTTCACTTTATTGAGTCTATTTTCGTGTATTATGTTATTCTTCTATAGAATGCAAAGAATCATACCAAGATCTCATATTCTACATCTCAGTCCTTTTAACTATGAAGTGTTTTGTTTTGTAATTTATATCCTACCATTTCCCTTGGCCTATTTTGCTGGACTTGGGTTTTATATGTCGAAGCAACAACAAGATATGGTAGTATTTCAGTTCTTAGAGGTATGTTCCTTGTTCCTCTCAATAAATAGACAAGGAGGGTTTCATGATAGTTTCAGAAGATTGATGTATTTTTCGGAAGCTACGAATCCCACCTAGTCATAAATACTTTTTAAACAAGTAATTTATTTTCTGTAATCGCACATATCACACAAAAACTGGAGATTTTTTCGGCGCAGGGTTTCGGCCATTCATTCCGGAATCTTCTGAGCAGAGACTTTCTAACATTCAATCTTCGGGGGCACGAAACATGGGATAAATGTGCTGCTTGTTTTCTGAGCCTTCTGCAGCTACGGGGAGTCGAACCCACAGCACCAGATCCTCACGGATTCAGAGACCGCTGTTCTATCCACGAGGCTAAAAAACCAGCTTTGCCTATTTAACAATAATTAGCGTTGTCGAAGTCATTCAATTACTAATGAACAGTCATTCAATGATCGCAAATTTGGCTTTTGATGAAAACACTTTTGTCCGACACGACTTCTGCAATTGATCAAACAAAACCCTATGTCTTTATCTTTAAGAAGGTGGTTACCAAATTGCAGAAATAAATATTCTTATTTCGTATTCTTTAGTTGAAAACTCTTTACCGTAACTCTAATAAGTACCATATCACATTTTAGATTCACGAATGTTACCGAACCGTAACTCAACTTCCTGGTTTCTACTTTTTTCACATTGATGAATACTTTAAAGCTCCAGTCTTAAGTGGAATTGTCATTTTGCGTAAGTGAAAATCTTTGTACTACTTGGATGATGCAATTTAATATATTTAAATATTAGAAACTTATGGCTTAGTCGGTTTAACTTTACGTTTTTCTGTGTTCGATGCCTTTTTGACAAAGTCAAAAGTTCATAACCGCTAGGAGTGGTATAACAATTTTAAAGCGGACGCGGAAGAATTGTTATACTAACCATACTTCATCTTGATAATTTCATTATTGTTTATATTGCTTATTATTTGTTTCTGTATTGCATTATCATTCTATTACCTACATATAAACTATATAAAAGTATCCAAGAAAACTAGAGAACTGCAAAAGAAGCTAATGAAACATTTGATTCTTCAGGTAAAAAAGTTGATGCACCATCTAAATAGAAAGATAGTAATAGGCATAACGTTGTTTCGAATTGCGTAACAAAAGTGTACACCATCGAATACTCAACCACGGTATGGGTATAAAAGTATATCAATATTTGTAGACTTAGCAGAATAATTTATTAATTTTAAAGTGAATCGTTTTAGGTAATGCTACCTTTTATTGTAATCGGTATACCCTTTGCTGCTACCGTCTGGTGCGTTGTTATGGAAATACCAAGAACACAAGGTAAGGAGGCATCCTCTTATAAGAGAATTCAAATAGTCTTGATAAGTTCATATGATTTAACAAAAAGTTTATTCTGCACCTCATATATGTGTACTAAAAATGCGATTAAGTACACTTCGTTAACAGAGTCATTTTCAAATGTAAAAAGGTCGTGCTAATAAAGTGAAAAGCTCATTTCTTAAGAATTTTTCCTTGAAAGCTTGCAAGATATGCACCTTTTTAATAAAACTACGCAGAATACACGGCTTCTAGAAGTTGTAAAATCATAATGTTATGAAAGTTTAAGCATTTGAAAAAACATAAATAGTTTTTTCTAAATTATATATTTAGTTGTTGGCAATGTTTTATTTGTTGCTGGTTCAATTCACGGTACATTGAGCTCTGTAGCTATTATATCATTCAATTCTGGTTATATGAAAAGGATAACGAGTACGTTTTAAATTGAACCGAAACATTTGGCCGGAATATGTTTCCGATAAGTTTATTGCCCGAATTGAATGTTAAAACAATCTTTTGAGTGTTTCGACGGATTGTTGGAGTGTTATATTCATAATACAGTATTAGTTCTCAAATTTATTTGAAACAAATTGATGTTACAGGTCGTTTTACCAGAACGTCAACAGTTTCTTTCATATCTCAAATGGATCTAAGGAATCTTTAAAAAGAAAAATAATGTTAAAGTTTTGTTTATTCATTTTACGAAACACGAGATCACAGATGTTCGGAGCGAAGAAGTGGGACGAGGGAATCATAGGAAGAGGGACTTCATAGCAAAACACCCAGGGAGTGGAGGCAGAGAAACGGAACAAATTTGTTTGTCGTGTTCGCAATGTGAATAAATTGATTTCATTATTACAATAGTTTAGCATGCTGATAATAAAAAATCCAAAGATCATAAATATATAGTAGAATCGAAATATGAGTAATTAAGGTGATCATTTAGTAATAATTGAAAGTAATAGAGTTAAAAATATATGTTTTTACAAGTAAAATTAAAGAAAAGAATGTTAGATCACTTCTCGTTTGCACATTGTTCCTAGACAAATATAGTTCATAAAATTCTTGTTAAACAAACTTTCTATAACCAGACTGATCACCATTTATAATACCTTTGCGAAACACGGTAAAAAAAACACTTGAAAGCTCAATAGTATTAAAACGTTATGCTCTCAACGCCAGTTGTTAAACTGTAGGAATCCATGGAAATGAAGATACATTAAACTCAAAACTTTTCATATTTTAAAGGTATGTAAAACATATTTATTAAATAACAAACAATTTATATTAGCAAACGCTTATTAACATACAATGTGTAGCGTGAGTAACGATATTTCAACTGAATAAATAGTTTAGGAGATATCTACAATAGTAATAGTAGAGGCATATTGCTTCTTCATTCGGGCAACTAATTCAAATACTTATGAAACATTTCTGTCTTATAGGGTCTATGCCGCAAAAACAAGCGGTTTTCTACCTACACTTTTCTGATTTCTGTCCAAGTTTAATTTTTTTGCAGATATAGTAATTGATTATTGTTAACATACATATATATTATCACACAGGGTTGTATGTTATCATCCTTAATAAATAAATTGCCATGACTTGAGTTTAATGATATTTTAAAGGTACGGTACACTCAAAAATTCATTTCACATTTTATTATTTAAGACTAATCTGCTTGAAAAGTTATTAAAAATGATATAAAACAATTGACCAAAAATGAACGACTTTACGGCTTTTGGTGTTTCTGGTTGCACCTTGGAGGGGTACTGTAGAATTATTAGGGAGTAACTAGTTAGGAAACTCCATTAAATTAACGAGTTACCACAAATTCTTCGCAAAACACGAGGTTTTCCCCCAAAAAAATGGTAGAAATGTTTTTAGTTTTTAAATTTTGGTTAAATTTGATGAGTTGTACAAGTTTTCTTAATTTATGCAATTGCCGCATGCTAACCAAAACTCCTCCCACTGAGAACCAATGCCCCATTTTTTAAATGACCATAACTTCGTTCAAAATCATCGTAAAAAATTTGATGCTCATATTTTGACTCAGAATACAGAGCTCTATCAAACAAAGCATAACAATTGGCAAGTCAATTTTGGGTGTACCGTGCCTTTAAAGTGAAATTGGCCTTCCCGAAGAATACGATCGTCCAACGACTGCTTCAGATTGCGGTAATCTTTTTTCCCGATAGTTGAAACATTTGTAATGTTTGGTAGAATAAAATCGAAAAATATCAAAAAGTATAAGGGAACAAAAGAGAAATGTTTGTTTATCAACAGGTCCTATGAAATAATCCACATATTCATGGAAACACTATATTACAATGATATTTGACATTCAATATCAAAGTTGTAAACAAGATCGTTAGAAGTAAACAAAGGTTCACTACTTGGAACTTCTATTAAATTTCTTTAGGATCATACTTGGAAATTAATTACGAAAGAAGAAAGGTTTCTGAATTATTTACTTACGAAATTGTAGACATGGTCACAACTATTGACACTTGATGGTAGTTAGTAGGGTGGGGATTCGGGTCCGGGTCGGGTCCGGGTACCCGGGTCGGGTTCGGGTACCCGACCCGGACCCGACCCGGGTATTTCGAAAAAGTATTACCCGGGTACCCGACCCGACCCGGGTTTTCCGAAAAGGCATTACCCGGGTACCCGACCCGACCCGGGTAATTTATATTCTGACCCGAATCCCCACCCTAATCAAAAGTGAACTATAAACTATAGTGATACAAATGACCTAGTTATGAAACAATGAATATTCTATGCTATATTTACATATTAGTTTACTGAATTAGCAGCTCCTATCAGGGGCGTTCCTGGGCATTCGATACACTGTTGAACCTGCATGTATCGAATATTGACACCACAAGAAAGCGCGTGCACAAAGCAAAACCGAATGAGACGGAAGCACTCTCTAAAACGCAACCCCCAAAACTTCATCTGTGATGCCAATAGGCTTATAGCTAATTCACTTACCCCCATCCAGTCACACTTATGATATATGTTAATCTTAGGATCAATGCTGGTGATCTCCGATGTTGTACCAGATAGTCGGAATTCTCCATTAGCATTAGTCTTCATCTGATCCATATCGGTGTCCCAAACTGCAAAACATATATGTAGGTTGGGAGAATGTCACTTTTTTCAATGTTAACTTATTTTACAGCAGATGCTCTGCAAACATCGAATAATTAAGTCGCAAAACTACTATTTTTGAAAAGTTGAGCACGTTTTAATATATTTAGAATAAGGATTACTATAGTTCCAACACAATTGTGTTTCCCGCTTGCTCGAAGGTTTACCAAACTAGCCTGGCCTGATATGATGCTAACCAGACCTGGATTTCCCCACTTTGCTTAGGCTAGGTCATTTGGGCATCTCTACAGGTTTGCATTCAACGACCTACCAACTCCTTCATCATAGATCTTGACCTTAGTTCCTTGTGATGGTACTCCCTTGCATATTAGACGGCCTTGTACGGCAAAGGACTGAGTTCTGCCAATAGCAGAAACACCGCCATAACATGCCGCAATGGCGAACAGAGCGAATAATATAGATGTGAACTTCATCTGAAAATGAGTATTAGGTTAAACAAAGAATTTGAAAAAAGCTATAAAGTATATATATAATAATAATAATAATATTTTATTTCCGAAAGTATAATTATACATCAAAATAGATCACAGTATAATTTTCCAAAGATAATACTTATACTTTGGGGGAGGAATGTGGCGATAATTGGACTTGCTAACCTCCATTTGTACACAATTGGACTACAATAGTAAAGAATATATTCGAAAATAGTCATTTGGGTTCAGCGACAAACGCTTTAAAGCTATATGAAAGTACCGGAATCATTATTACTGTAAACTTATCATTAGGGTAGAGTTTCTAGGGTCGATACAAAGTGTATATTTATAATTAGCGAAATATGCAGGAAAAATCTTGGAAACCAACTCAACTCCTTTCTGATTTCCGGATTCAAAAATATTAAGAATTACTAAAATAGACCTTTGAATTACAACCTAATAGGTAGATTGCAGCTTATTGTTAGCTGCAGGAGCTAGTGGATGGGCTGTGAATGTCAAGACCGGGCTGGGCTATCACTAAGGACTAAAAACAGAAGACCGGCCTTCTCCCAGCTCTGAACTAACAATAACATTCACGGAATGTATCAGTTTGACTATTTTTCTGATAGTTTCCTTCTTTATATACACTGATATGTTTACTATAATGCTTTCTTTCATGAGACAAGTTCGTTTATTTTTAAAAACAAACAGTTGACGGGTAGTGTCAATTGATACATGTTTACTAACCAGAGAATAGGGTGAATGTACTTTGTACAACAATATAGTGCTCATCTAAGATATAACAAAAGTTTCTTCTTATAGTTAGCTAAACGTTTATTATTATGGGACGCCGGGAATCTCTCATCACATTTTTTGGGTAAGTGAACCCAGTTCTGGAATGGAATGCTCTCTCTGAATCCACCTTGGCTCCCTTCTTAGAAAGGTCCAGTGGTATTCTGTGTTATATTGTTATCCAACCCTTTATAAGGGGAAGATTTTACTAATAAATGATTTACTCATATTCCCTCTGCTATATTTGAAACTACTATTCAAGTACCCCATACCACCAGACCGGCTCGCAAAATCCGGCCCAACCCGAAATTATAAAGATAGTTCTAGCTCAACACATACAAACATACATCACAAACGATAAGTGAAAAATATAAAGTACAAATAAACAGTTGAAAAGATTGTTTAGGTCTTATTTTTAGAAAAGAAAAGTGGCAGTGAACTAAGTGAGTGTACTATGAACAACAATAAGACTTGTGATATTAATAAGAACAACAATAGTCTTTAAGCTAGTTTAAAATAGAATGAAATGGATATCTTTGAAATAGAGTTGAAAACAGGTTCGAGTGACTTTAAACTATCTGGCTTAAGTAAACATAGACCATGCAATAGTTTTTCGAGCCTCGATTATGGAAAAATCTTTGTGCAACAAGGTAAAAGATAACATTTCTTACATTTCCTGCAAGAGTTATGTTTTCAACACAGTGTTATGGGTAGAAGTGGCATTTTATGAAAATGAATGATAATCTGTCGTCTAGGGCCATTTCTTCTTCAGATACTGTGATGGAAGCCTAACTTTAGATACGGACTGTATTTATTATTACGGACTATGCTTGGCATTTCAAGGGATCAGTTGGCTTGGGCATTAGAACAATTAATGGAGTATTATTCCAGATAGGATTACTGGAGCCTCGAAGACTAGGCAGAATAGTGAAGATGTTTCCCTCAGAACGATTTATCCATGGGATCTTATTATGAATTTTTACCATAAACCAAATGTTTCGTATTTTACAAAACAATGACAAAATTATTTGGAATAGTAACTCGTACGGACCAGGGCTGCGTACGAGCCGGCAAGGTCATTTTGAAAACTGGGCCCAGGCAGATATCAACAACTTAGTCATTTTGCCTCCAAAAGTGACGGCACCGTGTCCATCCGGGCCGGTCCGTCATAGCTCCGCCCCTTCAAAATCTCGGCCCGGCCCGGCCCGGCCTTTTAATTGCGCCCCTCTTTTCCTGACTTATTAGCTTTTTACTTCCTTTTCGTCATCATTTCTACACGCTTTCTCACTCAACATTCACCTTGTCACCGGGAAAACCTATTTTGTTGTTCATTATGTTGCTCCTAGTAATTATATATTAAGTAAACTGTATTATATTTATATTGTTCTGTTTTATTAGTATAGGTTATTGTTTCAACAAGGGAATTGGAGAACGGTCAGGTCTGCCGCTACTGAGACAATTGTAGACTGACCAGTGCAGAAAATAGGAAATATTGTGAGTGTAATGTGTTCCTCTTTCAGTCTTGCAGTATGGTGTTATTTCAAGAAATTATAGTTGTCAATATCACTGAACCACCACTGATATTCAAGGATTCTTTCGTCGATTTAGATAATTGGTTATTCAAACGGACGTGGAGCATTAGTAATGTCACGTTCATGGACGGCTGCCAGTCATTTATCTATTTTTACCTTATCGTTCGCGACACCGCACATGTCGGCTCTCTTCTGGCCTAGCGTAAAATTTTTGGAAATGCATTGGTTAGAGCATGAATTTGTTTTATTTTTCTGGCCTATATCGCATCTTCCCGCCTTTGTTTTGAGCTTATTTTTTTGTTCTACGAAATGATCTTAAGTTTTCAAATTATATGTCTAGTTTAAGTGTAGGGAAAGTAAACTAACTACTTATTATAAAATTAGTTTTAGTTTTTCGGCAACATGGTCTATATTCCTTTTATAATGTTTTTCGTTCTCGGGTTTTGTCTTACATCTCATAGAGTAATATATACTATTAGAGGTACTTCTGCTGGAAACTTCGTAACTAAAGAAGTATTAAAGGTATACTAATAATCAGTTAAACATTTATTTATAACAATAAAAAGTTGATCTGTTTGAATTTTATCAGACACTCATTTTTCTAACTATTAGTGTCGATTAGAGCCCAATTCAGTGGCAGTGGTCCGAGCCGACAAGTTAAATACGAGATTTCTTCTACTTTAAGGTTTATAATAATATTTTTTTAGGTGTTTTTGTTAGTATTCTGTATTTTCTATACTGTTCTAACAATTTATCTTATTCACTCTAATTTCTTCAGTGTAATATTCTCTCCGGATGATCTTCTATATGGATTTGACTACGAAACACCAAAGAAAGAAAAATGGAAACTCTTTTTGTTAGTTAAAAGACAAAGCGGAATCTTAGGGGTGTCGGGAATAGAATACTTACTTATGCTGAGAAATATGTTTGAAAAGGATAGTTATTGTAAGTACAGATAACTACTCCAATTGAATAGAGGTTCAACTACGACTTTAATTATATCAATAACTAGAGGGGCAAATTTGTAGGGTTAGTCTTATAATATGGAATAGAAAGTTTATCGAGTTTCCGAAAAAGCTATAAACAAAAGAATCTACAAAATAACATCATAATGTTGGGGGACGGTCTGTTCTCAGAAGGAAGATTGTGGTTGTGGCAAACATTCTAAAAATACAATATTAGTGATTTTTAAGTGAACAACTAAATGGGAAAATAGGGAGGAATTAGCATCCAAGTCTTAGAAAGAAGAATTACCATCCGGTTCTGGTTGAGGTGGTGCAAAGACTACATGCTCTTACAGGTAAAGTCATCCCTTTTATTTTTTCATGTTTAAAATATTTCTGCTTAAAGTGTTGATAGGCCATCTCATAAATCACACTGTTTTACAGGATGACCGATATTATAAATTACACCACTGGAATATTTAACACTGCTGTGTATTCATGCATGTTTATATTCCTTTATATAACTGGCAGAATGTCTTTTGAAACAAACAAAGAACTTAAGTTAACATTACAGGTAACACAGATATAAAAGCGTTCTTAAATAAAATGAAAGTATTTTTAAAAAAATTGTTTATTCATTTTACGAAAAACGAAACACAGATATTTGGAGCAAAAAAGTGAGACGAGGGAATCTAAGAAAGTGGTACTTCATAGGGAAAGTAAGCGACGAATCAGAACAAATTTGGAAGATTTCTTTCTTCGGGGAGATTCGAACCATCGACTTCTAGCTTATGAGGCGAAGCTTTTAACCACTGTGCCACCACGTCACCAATTGAAGAAAAAACTCCCAACTTTGGAGGAAAGTTCCCATCCGTTGGTTTCAACTCATTTTTATGTAATACCACTGCAGCACAGGATAGTGCGCTGCAAACCTTATTGATAAATACAACTAATATAGTTCGTACAAAGGTGTTCTACACAGTTATTATCGAGATAATGTTCTTTATTTATTGGGAATATTTTGGATTTCAAAATGATATAAATCTTACAATAGGAACTGTTTCCAACAATCTATTTTGTATAAGTTTAATAATGCCATTTCTTTTATTTAACAGGTAAGCGTTATATTATTAATGAATAATAATGTAGCTTCGATGAAATTGCCTATTTAAATTGTATCCTCTTATCACACTAAATAAACACTATTGGTTAGGACCCGGCCGGCTAGGGCATTCACTTGGATGCGCGGCACCATAATTTTGCCTCCAAAAGTGACGTCATCGGGTCCAACCGGGCCGGCCTTTAATATGCACAACCCTGGTTAGGACTATACAAAACAAAGTTAAATCGTAAAAAGTTACAGAATTTCAGGAAACTACAGCGAAATATAGCTGAACTATGTAGACTAATATGTTCTCGTAAACCACTTTATCCTGTTATATATTGAGCCTTACTATATAACACTATTATATATATATATATATATATATGTAAAAATATATATTAAATAAAGATTTAGGATCTATATAAAACTGTTATATATTTGCATCATAACATAAGGCCCAACACAAAGATCACCAATACAACTAGGAGGCTGTATGTTCCAACTCCGAACTCCGAAAGAGACAAATGAGCAAACTTGATAAGAATAAGACAATATTCAATAAAGAATTAGAATCTATATAATACTGTTATGTTATGTTACTTTGTGTTTTCATAATTCTCGTGTTTTCTGTATTGTTAATTGTTTGCTCTTGTTATTCATAGGACAATTCTGTACAAAGGTTTATTAGGTTATAAGAAGATACAGACTAAATGAACGGGATCACTAACACAATGTTTATAAATTTATTAATGAAGGAATCAATGAAGGAATACTAAAAACTATGAACACGTTATGTTAATTATTAAATTTAAATACAAGATTGGATCCTGGGAATAAAATAGGCTTAAGTCCTAGTACAGTTAATGGATTAAACATTCCATTTAATATTAGTTGTCTTCTTGTTAGGTCCTTTAGTGTATTAGATCGTTGTGGTAAGAACACCTTTTTGAACTGAATTCTATCTTCTGTTTGTTTCCAAAGCATGGCAAAACCGTCCGGATGCACGGAAAATCGATCGAAACTAAAAATAGCAGATTTTTTATTAAATCCGTAAACTGTTTCTATGCAACATCTTTTTAAATATTTCTTACATTAGTTTCAAACATTAATTAATTAGTGGAAAATACATTCACTTTGCTGAGAA
>JAQGAV010003578.1:0-12148 GCA_034691345.1 Phasmarhabditis papillosa | reverse complement strand
TTCAATCATAAAACTTTTCTTAGAAAACTTCCTAATCCAAAGATCGGAGCTTTTTAAACTTCCTTCTTCTTCTGAAGATGCGAAACATGTTTTATAGACTGAATCCTAGATAGACGCGGTATTCAGTAAAAATAAATAGAGAATCAAATGGATTGAGACCCTTTTCCTCAGAAACTCATTACTTTTTACTAAACAACGCTGCTCCTTAAGATACTGTTCCAGATACAAAACCATATGTCACATACTGGCTATATATATTAATGCATGTGGAAATTAGCGCATGCGCGCAAAGTTCTGCGCTCAAATCGTCTATCGTATTGGTTGTGGAACATTATCTGTTCTCTTAAACAAGCTATATTCATAAAATATACTCAACTTTTGTATTTGAGTATTTTGCCACTTGAAGAACATAACAAATTGACTAAACATAACTAAATTTGCTCCCAGGCCTATCAAAATGTGTGACAAAAATTGCCATCTGACCAAAGCCGATTTCTTTTTATTCACTAAAAGGGATTCCACATATTTGAAATTCGTTTATTTTTGCCTTCTTGTTCGGTTGAGCGAAAATCTGAGACATCTTTGTTCTTATTTCGGTAGCTTAGAAAACAATGGAACTCGGAACTATTTTATCTCGATTTAGGAACAAAACAAAACTTTTCAAATAAGTTTTCTAACATTTATTACCGTTTATTGTATTCAAAGTTTTATTTCAATTTTCTTGTAAGCATATTTCAAAACTACCGTACTTTTGCTCGTTCTCTGATCATTCATTTTGCATATTTTGTTTTCCTTACTTTACTTAGTATTTAGCTGTACGATTTTAATGTTTGTCATCTTCTTATTAATTAAACTAACAAAACCCCATGAGACTCTTACGTATCATGTTAAGCACAGTGGTATGAATCATAGCGCTACCGTAATTCAAAAAGGAAGAATGACTAATTTTATTACAAGTATATAGTTATAACTAACAATAATTGACTCTCTCTCTATATATGTAATAACTATAATAAATATAATATCTTCTTTCTAAAATGGATCGGAACCGACAAGGGTTTGGGCCGACTTACTGGTAGTTGAAAACGAACAAGGCAAAACTTTTATAACAACTTTCTATAACCCTTTTAGTAATAACTTTAGCCTGCCTAATTCACTTAGTCGTTCGTTCACTTTTTATTTTTAAGTTCAGACGGCCTCAAAACTGAAGAAAACATTAATTCTCACAGCAGAAAAGCAAAATTCCCTGGGGAATCGGGGCCAGTCGGGGCAGCAAAGGACAACAAGATTCTGGTAGCTATATCTGCAGGGCGCGGGGTACTGAAACTTGATTAATTTTGTTTTGAATTGATCTTTCTACAAAAAAAGCATAAGCAGTTATTTGGATAGAAGAGAGAGATTCTTGAAGAGCAGAATGTACATAAATTAGATATGAATGAAACTTTAAGGAATGGATTTGAAATATATTTAGAACTTCTTAACACGACCATTACTATACTACCTTTTCCAACTATAATAGTATTTACTTCACAACTATTCTGTTTTATACAAATGTTAATAGTTTATAAATTATAATTATATATTTAATTAACTATATATTATAATACTACGGTTCGTCCTAACAACTTAAAAATGTTTTTCCCGTCCTGAACGTGCATTTCCTTTGTTTCGTTCACAACTAAACTTGAACTCTTTGGTCTTTATCTGCGTCTCTTCTATTTCTTCTTTCTTCTCTGACTTTAACTATATTTAATTTCCACATTTCTTTGATCGCTCTAAATCCTATCTGTATTTAACTTTCTTAGTAGAGACGTTTATGGAATTTGCAGTTTTTTTACTGACTCTCAGTCTCGGGCAGGGCCGGGCCAAAAATGTCTAAAAAAGGTATTCCTCGGCCTGGCTCGGCACTCTGTTTCACATCGGCTCAGCTCGGTTTAGTCTCGAACTATTAGAATAAAATTCTTTGCAGATTTCTTCAAAATAAAACTTTTTTTGCTATTTTAGCTGGTATGGTGATAGCATCTAACCTGTAACCAAGCAAACAATTCTCATAAATATATTTATGTATAACTTTACTATTTTGCCCCTTACGGTCAGCAATTACCAGGAATGGGAATAATCCCACACGAGCACTTGTTCCCAAATTCAAATTACTAAATTCCCTCATAAACGTTTTGGTTGCCCGTTAAATTTACAATTTGATATATATTTTGTACTTTGCCATTATAAACATGTCAGAAGAATATTAAAACTTAAAAATATAGCCATGACCGAACTCGGCGTAAAAAGTTCCATTTTTCTTCAATCTGACAAGCTGTTGAGACACTTTTCTACGGTAATGTGTCACATAGAAGAAGAGAACAGAAAGTAAGAAAGTAAAGGAACTAAGAATAGTAGAAACGTTTAGTTTTATTATAAAAATGTATATTTACAAGTCTTCAAATACATATTTGTAATGTATTTTCTGAATCGCTTGTATCTGTTTCGCTCCTTTGAATAGATGCTGCTTCTTCTAAATCACAATCTTCTCCGATACTCGATTTGTTTTTAACATCTCCTAGTTCTGAAATATTTTCACGAAACCAAGCTTTGAGGATTAATACAACGAAGCTCTATAGTAGGCAAGTTAATGGTCTGGGTTCTGAGTTTGAAATGTGCTAAATAGTTATATTCGTTAAGATACATTAACTGTTTCTGAAAAATATGTTAGATATGGTGTTGTACATTGCATCATTGACTACTCTGCGTTCACGCGTCCATTTATCGGCCGCGCTCCAATAAAATTTGTAGTTCGCACCGTATACCCTTGCATAAACCTTGGCCGTCGGCTATAGTAATCTTTGTGATGAAATCTGACACTCGACTACATTTAAATTTTGTTCTTTTCTTCTGTTTCATTTTCTATATTTTATATTTTTATATTAACACGAAGTTATCTGTTAGAGATTTAGAAATAATCGCTCTATAGAGTATGTCCTAACTAAATTACCGTTAGCAATCTACCCTCTTTCATATTAGACTATTGTTATTAGACCAAATCAATAAAGAATTTACTGAAAGTAATTACAGTTATAAAAACAAAGTCTGCATTTGTTAAAGATTAATGAACTATCAATCTGTAACCAATTCATAAAGTTATGAGACAACTGAATGTCCTTTTCAAAACTTTCTGAATCGAACAACCTTTTTATGTCATTGAAGTACAGTGTCGATAGCATGCTTAACGTCAATGCCTTTGTTATTTTATATAGATGTTACTTGTTAACTATAAATGAATTGAATATCAGTAAAGTGCGAGTTTTCCAAAAGTAAAATATATTTATTTAACACCGTTTCCTTCTATGATACACTCCTATTTCCATACAATTTCCCTTTTCCTGTATTTTTGTTAATAGTTTTGACAGTCTTGCCCCTCAGTCTATCATTTATTATTCAAATACAATTAGAATAAACTTCTTCCCTCCCTTTTCGAGTAGGCCACGCCCACTTATTCTCACTTTTCACTTGTTGTACAGAAAAGGAATGAGAAATATTCTTTAATTGATAATATGATTAAAACATTTTGATTTTAACTTCTGTAGTCAATTTTTATTATATGACCCATATCAGATAACTTTAACTTTTTATTTATAGAATGCGTTAAATTTATAAATGAGCTTTGAATTAACTCTCAGGTTAGGTGGAAAAGTAGAGAAGATTGTAAAATCGTATACCTTTCGAGACTGGATAAATATTTCTTAACAAACAGCAATAGTTAATAACCAGAACTAAATTTCCAAAATAGTATTCTGGAAAAAGGCGTTGTTCACTTAAAATGAATATAATATTAAAGAAAAGGCTTGCAATCTATTTTATGTAATACAGCTGTACCCAGGATACTATGCTGGTATGGTAGTTCGGTATACGGATTCAAATAAAAAGAAAGTTAGTTCGGAAGTTGAGGGCATATGAGACTGAATAAAAATCAAAAGAATCTTTCAATAATCATATTCCATATTCTCTATATCCTTCTAACTACTAGCTTTCATATCCAATTAAGTTTATAAATAACGATAAAAGAGAAGTTCAATTCTGAATATATTTAGCTTAAAACTGGTTAATCACAAACCTCTAGAGCACTCATTTATGCTTCTTTTCATCTAAAAAACACTAAATGTTCTCGCTATAAAATGATTTTTAGTCTAAACCGCTTGTGTATAAACTAGCGTTTTTTACATACTGAATTTGTATTCCGACCTCGTTTCATTTCTTTTATTTAAATGTATTATATTGTATTGTTAAAGAGTAAAGATCCCGTGTATTCTACTTATTTTTATTAGAAAATTGCCTATTTAGCAAACTTTAAAGATAAAAATGTTTAGAAATAGACCTTTAAATGTTTAACAATGATTGTTTTCTTTATCGCTGCACCGCGCACCTATCCAACCACGAGACACCACGGCCCGCACTAGACTATTCGACTATAGTCTATTGCTAAACTATGTTTCTAGCAAGCAATTAACAATTCTGACCGTGTTGAATAAGAATAAATATAACAGTTAGTTAGATGCTTTTTTCCATAAGTACATTCTTGTAGTGAAACATCTCTCTCACCAGTGTTGCTTGTTACTTAATCAATCTAGACCAATCCAAGGAGGCAAACAGACTATATTTATTCCATCTTATATTTAATTCAGCCCACTAAAATCCTCAAAGATCTCTGTCTGCTATTTTCCAGCCAAAATTCATCATTTTCGGCTCATTTTCATTCTTAAATTAGGGCCTATTTTGCCGTTTTTGTTGCCTGGCGGACCACCCGGCAAAAACACAAAAATACGCCAGAAATTTGCCAATTTCGCTAAATTTAGATGTATTTATGATGGGGAATTATAGTGGTTTTAGGGACATTTATAAATAATCAGACTAAGGTTGAAAACAATATTTGTGGAGTTAACATAAAAAGGTTTTGTATCTTTTTAGGTTAACAGTTACCCTAGTTAGTAATATAGCTTTTAAATTAAAGTTTTAACTTTGTCTTCACTATATGGGTCCTAACATTGCCAGTCGAAATACGGTTTTATGTATATCGTGTACCCTCAGAGACATCTTCTTATAAACTGAGGTCATGTTAACCACAAACATAATGGTTAACATATGTCCGGCCGGGCCGGATAAGCAGCTCTGAAACACCCATTATTTGTATTATTATTATTATGTTAGTATTAGTAAATTGTTACATATAAACATTTATAGTAGTAGATTTATAGTAACTAAAAGTTTATTGAGAGAATGATATTTCCTTTTTACCCCGATATTATACATATATATCTGAATAGAAGATTCTAATACATTAATATCTACCAATTACAGCTTTTAAAGTAATTATTTTGTTTTAACAAACTATAATTATGTTGGTAATTTTGTTTGATATTGACCAATTATGTTAAAAGAATGTAAAGTTTCAGCCTTGAAGTTTCCACTTTTGTTAAACCTTTTACGAAGATGAGTTTTTCATAAATGAGTTTTCAGCATATTTTTAGCCTGCTTGATGAACTTTTACTACGTAATTATACGGAGATTCTGTTTCGCCTTCTGGAGATTTGACCTCAAAATGTGAAACCTCGAGTCAGAAAGTATTCCACATATTTCTGTGATACACCTCACAGCTTCATTTGGATTTCTTAGTTATTTTAATCTTCTTGGACTAACTTGACCCGATCGAGGAGGCTCGTGTCAGTTTTAATTAACAAAGTTGTCTTCATAAATGTGTGTCAGAGAACTAGAAAATATGAAGAGAAACAGAGACACGAACTACAGAACACATTTTAGCATTGCCAGAGGCGAGTTGTCACTAACCCTAAGAAGTTATGACTAACTATATTCTATCCTAAAAAAGGTTCGATTTTCTTGTGAATTAGGTTAGTGAGAAAACATCCTGTTATTACAAAAGATTTTATATAGAATAATATGCTGAACCTTGCTAAACCGTATAAAGCTTAAGCAAACTAAAGTACTCATAAAATGTATTTCACAATCTTTTTACAAAACTTATATAACTTCAAACTGTTTTATAACACCTCCTCATATTGTCATATTTTTAAGAATCTCTTCTAACGAGCCTTTTCATCCTATTTTTCCTTTTTTTTGTTCATTTTGGTCTTTGCTTGGCTAGTTATTTTAATTGCTCGTTACCTATTCAGAGACCCTTAAAGCAGTCTTTGAAATTACTGAAAATCCCGCTGCTTCTAGGCTATTTCTGCACATTTCTGTACTATTTTTAAATTCCATTTGCTTTATCTAAATATATATATATATATAATAATAATAAGATGATTAAATAAAAAGGTGATATCAGATTCTCGAATGTCACCTGCTTCCATGTAAACAGAAGGATTACTACTGCAGATGAGCTTCGTGGTTTCCCAAATCCCAAAATGATTATTCTTTCTATTTTTATAGTCCGATTCGTAAATTGATAGTTTCTCAGTTGTCAAGTATTTTGACTAATCTTGAGGGAAAATTCTTAGTTTTGGCAAAATATTATAATTTACAAATGTTTTGACTTCAGATATTTTGACAAATTCGAAAAAGGTTCAACCTGTTCAACTTTTTTTTAATTTTATTTATTAAATTGTTTCAAGAAACCATTTCATATATTTATAATATTCATAATCATATATTTAAGACTAAACAGTACTTACATAGTGCAAGTTGAATTAGCCCCTACCCTCATTTGAATGTATATTTAATTTAAAAGCTTATTGCTGTAATGCAAAACCTCAGCAGGTTCTATTCAATCAAAAGTCCATTCAATCCTATAAAGTACAAATGTTTTATATAACCAACATTCTATTGGAAAACTCAGTGATTTCGGATTTTAACTAGTTGTAAATAATATTTTATCTACTAAACTTTACATACTTTTCTTAGTTCATTTTATTAGCAACCGTCTATAGTTTTGGCTGGTATTCCAGTCCACAGACTGGTATTATTAGAATCATCTACGTGTTATAAAAATAAGTTTATCTTTGAAGAAATAACTCTAATCAATTGATGAATGTAAATGTTGTAACCGAACCAATCTTACAGTATGATAGTTCACGGGATATTATACTAAAATAAATGTAGAATTTCTTGAGAAACTTGTAAACATTGTTTAATATTGTAGACCATTTTCTTTTTACAAAAGTTAGTATCTTTCATGACAATTTACCTAACAAAATAATTTCTTCCCTCTAAAAGTTCAATATTTCCATGTCTCTAATTCTCCAGCCTCTCGCCCCTTTTCTTCTCGGATTTCAGTGCCTTCTATGGTGACGTAACAGACCACCCATACCGACTAAGACTAATCCATATTATAAATCAATAACTCGTTTATTTTTTAAATATTGTAAATAACCATAATTTGTATTCACTGAAACCTACATTCTAACAATGAAAGAGCAACGTACATCGCTTAAACTCTTGATTTCAAAACTCAGCTAAAATACTAAAACATACCATAGCAACTTGATTTCACAACAATAAATCAACGTCATAATCAGGTCCGAAAGTCGTTTCCGATATTGTTCAAAATAATCTAAATTGCTGGTTTTTTGAACTATTTTCCAGCTGTTGACGCAATTATACTTGATTTTAAGTATTTTCGCAACTAGCACGCTTATACTCGTTAGAGTTCTAAAATCTTTTATTTTATTCAATTTCGAGAATCTTTCTAGGATATGGAATTTTGACCGGAATGTCTTCAATAATTTAATATTTATTTTAGTCTTCTTATAGTTAGTCGTTTTTGCTTTGACGTTGGCTTGGCTCGGATTATGGAAAAATGGTTCATTCTTTCAGTTTAAAAGTTTGGATTAAACGTTCTAACCATAAGTTTACAGTTTATTTTATATACTATGTTATATATATTATCTATTTTTATAAGGGTTGCTTTTTTCTTTGCTTTTACCTTTAATTTGGCCAGTTAGTTGTTAGTTTTATTGTCTGATTCTAAAATATAGCATTCTGCATACATTTATCAAACTTTTCTACAGTAAACAAATACAAACTAAAAGCAAATACATTAAAAAGACAAAAACAAATTTTCTTAATCGTTTCCGCCGCAGAAATAGACGTTTTTAGGCTCAAAATTGCCTTTTGTAAAGTAAAAAATATGAAAATTGAGGATATTATCAAAATGAGCGTTGTTGTTAAGCACCTTATTGTTTAACTACAGTAAATCTGTTGTATATTCTGTGTTATTAGCCGAGTTTATAGCGCATATTCTTGTGTATAAGTAGTAGTAGATAAAGATCAATAGAAATAGATGGACTGCCAGCATTTTCCTTAAAAGAACATTTATTTATTTAGCACAACCTATCTCCACCAAACTAATCTTCAAACCTATTTATTGATATAGACTAGAATACAAAACTTTACTTAAAAGTATGGTCTTGAGAAGAGTATTTCAGTTGTTACAGAAGTTTTATATGGTTTTGATTTTCTGTAAAAATCCTACATTTTCTAGTACACGTATATTATCAACGTATTTTCAAAAAGATCATACTTTTTTTAATTGAAGTTTATTTCAAACACCATTCCTACTATCCATATCCATAGTTTCCACAAAATAAGTTTCCCTCTTGGTCGAATTTTAAAAAGAATCTTTCTAAAGGAGATTCTGCTTCTGCTTTTTCAGTGCAAAACATTAGTTCTGCAGAATTCTAATTAGCGTTTAGATTAACATTGCCAGTGTCATTTTAAAGCTTACGGGTTTTATAAACATTCATATTTATCAATGGTTTGTATGATTGTATCGCTTGGAATGAGAATCGTGGATATCTTACAATTACCTCTGTGCACAGTATTTAATAGGACAGTCTTCGCCGGTCGTCACCTTATTTTAATCACGTTTTTCATCAAAATTCTATATTTTTCTATAACTGTGACTAAATGTAGTATAAAAACAAACTTTTCTCACAAAATTGTTTTTGATTTGAAACCATGTTATTGAAAATATCCTGAAACGATGGAAATTTTGGTTGGGGCCATAATTTAGTCCGGCTCTGCCTCTGTTTGTGAAAGCAAGAAGGTAAATCACTATGTAATATTAATAAGGAATAATTTGTTCAGAATTTGTTATTAGTTATGTAAGATTAAAGAATAGACAAACCTATCTCACATAATTTCTTTCGGCACTATTTCGTATAGAGCCAGGGGGCGAAACGAAATAGTTCCAGCATTAACTTTAGTTTAATAACATTATATTTTAACATAACTTAATCACATTATTTTTATTTCTAAACATTTTTACTTACCCTAAACCTATACAAATACTTATTCATTTTGTATCAACTGGCTTAGGATATTTTGGTGTAATATGATACGATCTTGAACTTGCCATTATGGAACTATCTTCTTAGTTCCAAATATAATAAACAACAGTACATAATCAACTTCCTTTGTCGTAGTTCGGAAAGGGTCAGTTCGGGATTACGATAGTCTCAAATTTTTGAAGACCAAATTTAGCAACACCGCGTACCAACTTGCAAAGGTGTTTTTCAATCTAGGTATTAAAACATAAATAATATAAGAAATATCAAAAGATGAACTATTGTCTAAGATAAAAATAACAGATTCGGCCAACATTTTAGGTCTTTCCCCGTGTTTTTGCCTTTTCTCGGCTAAAAAGAATTCTTTTTCTAATCGGACAAATCAAGAATTCTGAGTAATGCATTAAAAAGAAGAAGAAGAAGGAAGAACTAGACGAGAGGGCCGTAGCTGGAAAATCAGTCCAAAGACCAGCGTTAAGAGAAAAACCTGTTTACTAGGAATAATTATATTGCTTAACACTTTTTATATATAATTTAATAGAATACTTCTTTAGTCTTTGTATATAAAATACCCAAGATCACCTTTTGTTAAAAATCGAAATAAAAATTATAGTTGAGCTAGGTTTTTTGAAGGTACCGACGAGAAACCAACCAAATGTTTATAGGATTTCCATATTTAAGTGGAATGTAGTTTTTCGTTTTTCCAGGATATTAACAATTATATTTAACCAATTTCATTGAGTTCACTACAAATATAAACCCTAAACCATTTTATATTTGATTATACTCAAAGAGCTTTATTAGGCTAATATATAGTCTATATCATGAGGTAGGGGTGCAGTATTCTATAAACATCTATAGGTAATCAATAGATTCTGAGCCGGTCATTAAAAGTACATTCATTTTAATCAAACACCGCCCATCTTCATAATACTAAGCTAGAAACCTAGATAAAGATAAAGATAATATTTCACAATATTTTCATTCATTTAGATTTCTTAAGAGTTAGCATTCGCATTCACGATTAGCTGCTATAATCTTATTAGCTTTGTATAACTTTTCAATCTTATTATTTCCTTTTTGTTTTCATAAAAAACTTTTATTAAAAAGCAATTCTTTTAAATATTAAATTAGTAATTGTGTGGATTCAAAAGCTGATTTCAATTGAAGCGTGTGGGCTTTGTGGGGGATCGTGTGACTCCGCAGGGGATCGAACTCGCGTCCTTCGCGTACTGCACTAATCACTTAGCCACTACACTACATTAAACAGACGCTAATAAGCCTTAACGCTGAATATGTCCGGCCGGCGCCGTCTAATCTTTGAGCTTTTATTTGGACTAATTCAGCATAATTGATTATATTACACAATTTATAACTGGCTTGCTTGGTTTTTTATATCTTAGCTTCGAATAACTTCGGGAGAGGTTGTAACAATTTTAACAAGATTGCTTTTATATTGCGGAAAACGGGTGGGGTTTTACGTTACACACGGGATATTCGGCAGTAATTTTTGAGCTGTGATCATCTAAGTTTCTTTCTTATTACTGAAGACTCTTTTACTAAAAGTTTCTTGAATACTTATGATTATGTAATTTGTATTCTATGTTGAGGCCTAAAATGTGCTTGAATACCATGATATTTCTGTAAAATAATTAGTTTGAACAGTGTTAAGTTGTTAATCGATAGCATTACCATTATTACTAAGGCATTAACATTTTTATATCATAGTTCAGCATTTAACTGTACAAAATATTACTTTTTGTAGACACAGTTAATCAACCGCATTTTTTACCTATTTTCTTTGTTTTTCGGTGATTTGATTTCTATTTGTTATTTCTAGATGGACCGTTCGTACTGTAGTGTTCAGCCTCAATTTTCACTGCAGATGCCTCCGTTGAGTTCACCGCAAAGGAATCGACCGTCTTTAAGTAAGTTAAGATAATAATATTATCTTGTAATGAATCGTTTCAAGACTGAAACTGATAAAGGGGTTGTATTCAGACTTCACAGGTGTTTTATGTTTATTTATTTCTTGTACCTCAACTAAAAGTTTGAGATATTAATTTCCTACTTTTAATTTCATAACTTTTTTGCTTCAAAACCCCAAGATTGTGAGTTTACTAATTTTCCCAAAGGTTTTCTCCTTAACATTCGATTTGTTTCTATGGAAACTAAGAAACTCAGCCGATTTGAAACTGCAAAAAGGACAAATTTGACAAATTCAAGAGAGGGCAAAAGACATAAAGGAAACAAAACTTAAAGATATAAACAGGTGAGCACTGGGCAGTGACCGGGCCCAGATCAAGCTTGCCGGGCCTTGTACTGGCAATTTTCCAACATCTAACCATAAAAAGGTTTGATAATTTTTTAAAGCCAAACTATGCCGACTATCCATTAATTTCTTCAATATCAATCATTCGAGTCTTTTCGGTCTGAGCCTAGCGCGGTCAGATTTCCATAATTAGAATGAGTGTACTTTACAAACGGTGGCTATTTTGCAGTAACAAAGTTGCCTATCTTGTAAAATATATTTATATTATTTATATTAAATATATTTAAGCAAAATAGGCAAGTAGTTTGGTTATGAATATTTTTGGGTAGATACTCAATGTTCGTTTACAATAGAGTTATAATTTCATATGTTAAGAATAAGCTCTGTTTGTAACCCGGAATATTATGCAAATGACTATACTTAAGTGAAAAAAGTATTGAAGTTGAATCCACGATAACTCTGATTAAAAAGGTATCCGGCTGGCCAAGAATACCAGAATAATATCTTCTTGAGACCTGACTGTATTGGCCTACTTCCATCTTTAATCCATGAGCTTATTTTAACCTTATGTCACGTATCCAAA
>JAQGAV010003577.1:0-12148 GCA_034691345.1 Phasmarhabditis papillosa | reverse complement strand
CGAAACACGAGATCACAGATATTTGGAGGATGAAGTGAGACGAAGGGACCATAGGGAGCCAGGACTCCATTGCACAGAACCTGGTGAGCGGAGACGGCGGATCAGAAATTAGCGAGAATTCTTTCTTCGGGGCGGTTTCGAACCATCGACCTCGAGATTAGAGGCAAAGCTTCTGACCGCTGGGCCAATCCGCCCCATTGCGCCATTTTCAAACAAAATTTTGTCCAAATTGGGAAATTGGCAACCTGGGATTATGCATAGTAACCACGTATAATACTTAACTATACAGCTTAAAATGTATTCTAATTTTGATCTCTAACCAGTTTTGTTTGCTAGTTCATATTCATCTGATTATCCTCTTTTGGCTATATTTCGGCCATTACTAATATTTCAAGTTTTTATGCAAAAATAAACTCAAAATTAAGCATTTTCTGTATTTTTCAAATCAGAAATCATCTTCTAAACGTTAAAAACAAACGTTGGTTTAATTTCCGGCGGTCCCGTTGGCAACCATTTCATTCACAGAAAACTCTTTAATTCCACAGAGTTCAAAACATTATCGATCTTTTAATTAGAAATATTGTTGTCAACTTTAGCCTATAGGAATGTCCAAGTTATAAAATAGGTACGATTTCTGTAATATTTAAAGAAATGACCTTAAATATGATTCCGCAGAATTACAGATGGATACGTGAAACTTCATGAAAATTTATAGTCAACACCTCTTCTTCCGAGCATACTGCACTTATCAGTGAAGTATCCTCAAAAAAAGAGGTGTTGACTATAAATATATGTATTAGATTACTTATTGTTAGTTTGTAAAGTTTCTTTCACTACAGGTTACTTTAAAAGTTAGAAATATCCCGGAGAACTCTAACATATTGTCTTTACTATAACTGTAAATTTCTTCGGCGCAGGGTTTCGGCCATTCATTCCGGAATTTGCTTAGTAGAGACGGCTCATTTCTAACATTCAGTCTTCGGGTGCACGAAGATAATTAAGCTGCTGGTTTCCCAAGCCTTCTGCTGCTACGGGGAGTCGAACCCACAGCCTCAGACCCTCGCGGATTCAGAGACCGCTTCATTTGTTCCTAAAAACCTCAATTTTGTTCAATTAAACATTTATTTTATTCTTAAATTCACACGTTTTTGTTTGTTATTGGTAAAGGGCGGCATAGGGTTACATGTTCGTTAATCAACCATAGAAATAATTTTATAGTCTAAAATTTTCTTAACTAGTATTTATTTATGTTTATACTTTTATTTTTAAGTATTAACTTCTTTCTTTTTATTTTATCTTTTATAATAACATTTATTTTATAGAAAATGGCGCAACCTAACTTTTCTCAAGTTTGTTTAACAGAAGAACAGCAGATGATGCATGGAACATCACTGGAATATAGTTTACAAAGGTATTTATGTTATAAAATAATAATAATATTAATATTATTATTAATAATAATAATAATAATAATGATAATGATAATACATCATAAAACTATGATGTTTCCAAAGCTAGATGAATTATACCTAATTGTAAACAAAAGTTGCCGCCGTCTTTTTCTGGCCTTGGCCTTGTCCCTCAAAAAGATTACATTTATCCCAATATATTAACTGTAAGACGGTTTTAACAAAAATACATCGGCTTAAAATATAATAGTTTATTCTTGAAATATTATTAAAAGCTGTAAGAAACAAATATATTTACGAAATTTCTAAACTATGTTATGAAATAGTAGTCTGGTGTTTTCTCGGCTATTTGCTAAAGCCAGGTAACAATCAAGGCTATTAAACATATTAGTAATTATTAGGCAATGTACACTATTAATATTATAGTAAGAAAAGGATAGCCTCTTTAAAATAGTCATAAACACTTGAATTTCCTAAACAAACCTCTCATAAAAACCTAATTATACTAGATCAACGTCATTCCTAGTGACGTCTATTCTACACATAAAAACAAGCAATCTGAATCTTTTGTTTACAAATTAAAAACGCCAAAAATAGAAAAATCAAAACAAAATAATAAATTTTTGATTATAATTCGCTAAATTCGTCATTTGACGTTTTATGCACAGCAGATTAGCAGAGTCGAAATCATAAATAGAATGTTCGAGAGTTCCGGGAAAAGCAGAGGTCTCAGAATTCATTATGTGATTCTATATTATGAAACATAAAAAGTTGGCACTATAAGTTAGTAAAAAGTTATAGTCCATAACAAAAAAGACTGCAGTGAGCGGTGTTGTTTAAGTTTTCAAAAATCGCTCGTTCTGCGGCAAAATACAACCGCGGTCTAAGGTCTTTTGTTTGTTATAGACTTTACCTAAACATATAAGTTAAGAAGTAATATCAATAAGAGTATAATTTTGATAAGAAATGAGCTCTTTCCAGTTTGAAGTATATTCATAACAACATTAACATAGTTAAAGAATCACTTGTCTTTCTAAAATTATATCTAAAATGTTTCAGATACATTTATCCGGCCATCGCAGTCTTTGGAATACTTGGAAATGGACTAAATCTAACTGTTTTACTCAATAAAAACATGAGGAGCAGGTAGGAATTACTAACTATAAGTTAATGAGATATAGTCCTTGTCGAATTAAACCTTACTTAACTAAAGACTATTCAAATATAGGTAGAATATTATATAAAACTATGTCGACTACTATAGTCCATCTCAAGTCCTAGGTTTCCAGCGCGGTATAACGAGCGGGGCGCAGTGTCAAAAAAAGTGAATGCAAAATCGGTCGACGTGGTGCGTTTTCTTTAATAGTACATTCATTTTTTATAACAAAGCGCCCCGCTCGTGATACCGCGCTGGAAACCTGGGTCTTGAGATGGACTATAAAACAACAAACTCTGCATGCTGTTTACAATATAACAGTCTACTATTTCCATAGATTCAACAAAACTCAATATGTTTGTTACAAAACAATTCCCTAACTTTATAAATTACAAATTTAGATCGAATACCTTCCTCTCCGTCCTTGCTTTTGCTGATATTATCTTCTTAACACTTCTCTTCCCGAATATTCTGGCAAATTATCGATTTTTTACCTTTAATTACTATTTTCGGTGGTTTTATTTCAATACAAAAGTACATTTGATATCACTAGCCAATTGGTGTTCAGCAGTTGCAATATGGTAGGTTTTTAGTTATTAAAATAATATAAGATGTCAGAGAAAGGGCCCAACATAACCTTCCTCATCAAAAAATATACTTTTGTGGGAAGGCCACTTTCATAAAGCCTAATTAAGTTGACCGAATTCAAATAATGTAGGTTAAAGCAGAGGAGGCTATCCGACGGGCCCGGCTCGGCTTAGTTTTAGACATTTCCACCTCGGGGTTAAAGGCTACCTGGAAGTTACCCTTAACAGCTAGCTTTATTACAGAACAATCTTATATTTTTAAGCTATTGAAACTTCATATAATAATAATAGATAAAATCATTAATTATAGGTGTGTTATAGCAGTTTGTGCAGACCGTCTTGTCGGTATACGATCACCATTATATGCAAGGTTTGTGGATAATTTATGTATTACAATAATTAATAACGTATAATTTAATATATTATTTTTAATTATATAATCATCATTTACTATCTAGAGCTTCATGGAGATGGTGGAAGATGCCTTTGATTATTTCATTGATAGTTATCGTCTCCGGTGGTCTAACTTTCTATCAACATTTCGAATATTTTTGTCTTGTAAGGTAAGTAAAAACAAAGAATTTTCAAGCTAAATTAAAATGTATTTGTGGAACATAAGCTTCAATAGATATTCCATTGGTCCACTAAAACACAGGTAAACTTTTGGAAACTGGTCTCTGGCCAACCTTTCGCTATCCTGTATAATCAGCGGCCAATCGAGATGCAAGTTAAAGGTCTGAGTTCTAATTTAGAATGCGCTAAATAGTTATATTGATTAAGATGTATATATTGTTTCTGAAAAAAATGTTACATATGGTGTTGTATATTTGATCATTTACTAGGCCGCGTTTTCGCGCGCCATTGCTCGGCCGCGCTCCAATAAAATTTGTAGTTCGTACCGTATGCCCGTGCATAATCCTTGGCCGCCAACTATAGGATACGTCTGATGTGACTAAACTTTATTTATAGAAAACTCACATAATAAAAAATATTACATCTATTATTTTTAGATCTTACTGTCAAGAAACTCAACTCTATTCTAGATGTTTGGCGATTAACAGCGAGTAAGTTGCAACTAAATAAAAACTAAAATAATAGAAGAAAAGAAGTCGACTCATTAAATAAAGCATTACTTAAATAATTTTGATAAATAATGTCAAACTCAACCGTTTAACCTAAATCTTGTTAATTTCAACATTTCCTTTCTACTTTGTACAATAAACTTATAAAATAATTTCTTTTCTTTTAGATCTTGGTTTGGTAAAAGAGAGAATCCCTATAGTTCGAGTTATCGTCAATTGATTTCTCTTTCTGTTTTGGTCTATGTTATTTTAATGATTATTTGTCCTATACTACTATTAACTTTACTTAATTTAATGCTACTTTGCGCACTTAGAAAAAGAACAAAACTATTGGCTATAGGATCAGACCCCACAGAGAGGTAACGTCTATTATTTATATATTTAAGTTATAATAAACTATTTATCTTTAATTAAATTAAGTAATAAATATTAGATATTATAGAAGAAGTAATGAATCTCAAATGCAGAAGACAGAGCATCGTGTTACTTTAACAGTGACATTTATAGTAACTATGTTTACATTAACAAATGGACCTAGTGCACTTATTCATTTAATTAGAACTAGTTATAAACTACCAAGTCAACAATTATATGATGTTACTATGATATGCAGGTGCGTTAGGCAAATAAGAATAGGAAAAATAAAGTTTTCAAATAGTTATTTATTTGAGATGTTGCAACAAATTTGAACGGGCTATCTTAGTATATTTCCTGTAGTCGTACATATCACAATCACTGTGGATTCGTGTGAGCCAGGGGTTTCTTCCATTCATTCTGAAATGGTCCGAGCTAAAACGGCTCCTTTGTAAAATTTTGTATTGGTTAGGGAGGGTCCAAATTAATGTTTAAAAAGAGTGTTCATTCGCTCTACAAAACGCTATATTTGATTGTGGAACGAGAAATTTAGGAAAAATGGATCCATAGGAAATAACCTACGGTGTGGATGGGGTGCTTTTGGGGCCGAAAATTGTGGAATGGGGGCTGCCCGGGCCAACCCTATTTCAAAATAATGGAAACTTAGAGAATGAGGCCGATCAGGCCATCCATTTCTTCCCTGGGAGTGGGAGATTTATGGGGTTGTGTATTCGGGAGAATGAAACTATCGACTTTTCGTTTATAAGGCAAAACTTCTAACAACTAGGCTGATATTTCAATATTCAATTAAACTTTTCAGTACTTTGGTAATTTGTGGCAAAGCTTCTAACTTTATTTTATTCTGTCTCGGGTCTAAACACTTCAGAATAAGACTAATGCGTCTTACACAGAAGAAAGTCAATCAGAAAATAGGTAAGCTTACTTTAAATAAACATTTTTAGCTCTATCAATAATAATAATAAAAGCTCTACTAAATTATATATAATTCTAGTTTTATACTTTTTTAACATGTTTTACTATATATAAGTTGTTTCCAAAGTCTTTTTAATCAATAAAATATAGCGCTTGAATTCGAACTCGCGTGACTTTTCCTAGTTAGAAGTGTGTTTTTCTTTATATTCAGTTTTAAGGCTTTCGCAAAATCTAATATTTCCTTTGAAGTTAAAAGGTATTGTTTTAGTCTATTTAAACAGCACTGAATACAGCCTGCCTGCCGTCATGCTCGACTTTTTTGTTATCCAGTTTGCTATGCCTTAGCCTTAGTTTATTAACTTAAATATATATATTTAAATAGTTTAATAATTAAAATAAGAATATAAATACACAGGAATGATACGAACTCTACAAGAAAATCTGCGAAATCTCTTCACAATAACCCGTTTTATGAGACTTCGCTCTCTTACATTACGTAGTACATTAGAACCCACAGGTAGACCCTATTCGAGATACCGATCAACCGAAAAAGAGACCTGCCCAAACCGGTCAGGATCAATAATCCTGTATGGAATGATCCGGGCCGGCTTGTGGAAGAGTCTCAGAATCGGTATTCTTTTCATCCATTTAACCTGTGTTACTTTAACCTCAGCGCTAACAATTCACTAAATAATTTAACTATGTTATAACACTATTAACTATACACAAATGCCTACCATCTATTCTTACCCAATCCTTATAGTATTTCAAGCCATTCTTAACTTTAAACTATTTTATATTACAAAACATAAAATTAAAGTTAAGAAAGGTTTGATCTACTTAAGTTTACTTGTCCTATAACGATTTGGTATTCCATCGAGCTTTTAAACCGCATATTTTAGCTTATTTGTTCGATGGAATACCAAATTCTTCTGATTATTGTCTATTTTAATTGTTATTTTCAGATTCTTTGGCTGGCCATCTTCTTCCAGAATCAATGAATAAAATGATAGCTGCAAGAAGACAAAGTGTTCCTTCACATAAGAGTTCTACTTCATATTCTGCTAATATTAATAATAAAGGTCGTACTATGAGTACAGCCGACACTTATAAACCACTTTTAGAAAGGAAACAGAGAGATTCGATATTAAGTATTACATAACTTATAATTAGTGAGATTTTATGTTTATTATGTTTTATAAGTTTAAATGAGGATATTGGTAACTTTAAGTATCGTAATATAAGCAGCCCTGACTGTGACAAAAAGTCATGTACCTACCATAAATATAATAGTTGAGTTCAAAACTAAAGAGTCCGTGTTAAATAATTGTAAACCTCACAGTTAGTTAAATACGCAACTCTCTTGTAAAAGCTCGCACAATACACAGCCTCGGTCTCTTTATGCTTCAATAACAATACTTCAAAAGTACCAAGTAAATTATTAGACTATAATTTGAATAATATAATTTGTCATTAACCCTCATTGATATTATTTGTTGAACCCTTTCCTTACTTTATAACTCTTTTAATATTGTTTTCCACTATATTTGGATCTCTATTTTCCTTCTAAACGGGTTGCTTTCTTATTACTCATTTATATTGTTTCTCATATGATCTCGACTCAAATTAGACGGTTTAAATAATTTTACTGAATATTTATTAATAATTTTATTTATGTAATGAAATAAGAATAAAGATTTCTGCTATGATATTAAAAGGTATCTTTCAAATAATATTGTAAATGCAAAATTGAACATCAATTGCACGCATGAATTGGGTACATCTGGTACGTCAGAGACCGTTTCCTCTAGATTCAACATATAATGTTAAAGTATATATTTTTAATATGAAATATTCGTGCCTTAAACCCCAAATAAACAGATATTATTTATAATAGTTCTACTGTACAGTGCAATTGTGCTAGTTTCCTAGCTTTTGCGCTGCTTTATTAGCGCGCGCTCTATAGCTAATGTAGATTGCTCATCCTCGTCATCATTTCTCTATTATTTACTTTGAGATTTACCTTTGTGCATTCTAGAGAAAGTGAAAAAGAAAAGAATAGAATTCTATTCTATTCTAAAACTTATTGGTGTACTTTATTAGTACATTAGTGGTGCATCGACCAAACCCCGGTTACATTTCATTTAATTCGTTGATTTGTTTGAATTTTTCTGTGAAACCTCGTATAGCAGAATTCTGCACAGCAATATCAATTCACATTTTAAAGGAAAATAAATATACATTGCAAATCAATTCAAGCACAACCTATAATGCGATTCAGCACATCGCTCACAACCCTTTAATTGCAGCTCAGATGAGTACAGTTTTGCTAATCACACAGTGCAATTGTTGGACACAGTAGCCCTCTAGGTTCTTGCAAGATCGCATAATCCTAATGACAAACGCTGTATATTATGAGACAAAGTAATTTTGTTTTACCTTAATTGAAGTTATTTTGATCAAAAAGCAGGCAATCTGTTGAGTGACACGGTCAACTACGTTAAGGAAAAGACTGTTGGAGCCTACGAAGCAACGAAACTTCTCGACTCTGCAGTTTAAGAGAAACCTTTCACATTTTATTTAAAATAAATATTTGTTATGGTTATAAGATAAACAAGAACTGTTCTTCTATGATTTATATTGATTTATTATATTATAATTTAAGAAGAAACAGACTATGAAATTATAAACAAACTGTATTAAAAAACATAATAATAAAGACATAAAATATAATGCAATTTGAGCCTATTCCCGTTGAAAAGAGAAAAGTTATTATGTATATTTGTTATCCTGATTTGGCAAGTAACAGGTTATTCTGTACACAGTACAATTGTCAGCTACAGTAACCCTTAGGTCTAAACAAGATTCTCATACATTAGAGGTTGTTTCTAGATGTTTCTTTTGTGTTAGTGGTATATTCTGTATCTTCTTGTTTGCCAGGTAGTTTAAGAACGACATTAGTCATGTACTCGGATTTATTTTGGAGACTTAGAGAGTTCCCGGGGTCATAAATAGTTTTTATTGCAGAGAATTCAAGTGACAGAAGAATCTTTTATAACAATATTGATAAAGGAAAGTACTCCAACTATCCACAACGTTGCAAAAGTTGCAGTGGTGCTAGGATTGCTAACTATAAGAACTTAGCTCCCCCAGTTCAAATGTTTTCAAATGTAATAACAATAACTAGACAAATATTTATTGAATTTTGACATTTATTAATTAATTTATTCATTTGTTTGAATTGAATTACATTCATGATTGTTATTTTGTGTCGGCTTTCTGTACCTGAATGACATAATTATTCAGGGTTCCTGCTATATTCTTTATGTAACTTATTTTTCTTTAAGAAGCTACAGTAACCCGCAACCACTCTGGTTAATTGTGCTGTCATAGCAAAACAATGTATATTAAGGAAGTTAGGCAGTCTGAGAATTGGAAATCTGCTCAAAAACTGAAAAATTCTCAGAATCAGAAGATCTCCCCACCAAGTATAATAAACGCCCATGGCGAGTTTGAACGCCCCCGAAATAGAGGCGAATTGAACTATTTTGTGGTCAGGGCCAGCTCGGGCAGCAGAATTCGGCAGCAATGTATGTGCCGGGAAAAACTACCATGTTTAAAATCATACCTATGTGTTCTTATTCTTGTATTCCTCATATTTTCTGAGGACCATCTAAGGACGGAGACTTAGAAGTAGAAAATTGAGAGTCCGTTCTGTAAAAATTCAGCCCGGATCGGATTGCCGCTCTTCTGCTACCCTCGGGGTCGGATCCTTGAACAATGCGATGTAGGAAGTGTCTTCGCTATATTTCTTGCTTCTCGAAATAGGATCGCCCCCATCTTTGTTCATAACGTACTTATCCCACTGGATCTGCATTGTATACTTGGATCCAAGCACATAACATGTTGAGATATTGTTCTCTGATGGCAACTGAAATATTAACAAGTTTAATATCTGATTTACAACAAATATGCACTGCACTCTTGTTAACGTAACGCCCTATTTCAAAGGGAAAAATGAGAGAACACCCAAATACGACCTGACCCTGCGCGGTCGTGTGCGCCCCGTTCTTCACACTTTAAGCCAAATTTCCTTAAAGTTGTAAAGAACGACCGGGACCCTGCGCGGCCTACCTATACGCACACTTATAATTATAATTATTATAATGCAACGCTTCAAGGGTGTGCAACGCTTTTTTTGGGTTTGCTTTGATGTATGTTATGGTATGGTACGATGTACTTCAAAGGTTAGTTATCATATTTATGAATAGTGTTGTTGTACCCGATCTGTCTTGAAACCCACCGGCTTAGTGTATTGCATTGCTCCGTAAATTCCGCAATCAATAAAATGATGGTTGTTCGCAACCTTCTTCTCCATGGGAACCGAAATAAGCTTTATTGCCTCGCCTAAAAGGCTGAACTTTGTAACCGGTTGGAATTGCTACTCTTTTTTAGAATATAAAGCTAATACAAATACAGGGCTACGCAACAGTCGGCCGTAAAGTTTTCAAAAAAGGGCCGCTGTGCTGCCGGTCGATTGTTTTATTCAAAAGCCATAATGGGGTGATAAAATATAGTCTGTTTTAAAACCTAGACTGCAAGCGCCGTTTGTAGTTAACATGCCGCTATGACTGGCCTCCGGTTCAAAAGTGCAATTTTACTCGACCAAAATTGCTCTTTCCCTTATAAAGCCGGCTATAGCGGCACGTTAACTACAAACGGCGCTCGCAGTCTAGGTTTTAAAACGGACTATAGAAGTCGTTGAAAATGGCATTAAGAACCTTCAAAAAGTGGAAATTAGGCCAAAAATACGCAGAGAACACTTCGCTAATCGTTTTGAGTCAGACTATAGTTAAATAGACTGTATAATTAAGTATATTAAAGGGTTGCCAGTCGTTCATTACCTTGATGTCGATCACGAGTCATCTGCTCCGCATTTGCATTAGCTCCATCGGGTTTATTATAAATATCGATTAGTTTGGCGACATCAATAGTTAAATAGACTCCTTGAAGTACTAAGCGATCGTTAACATCATCTTTGAAAGATACAAAATAAAGCAAATTTGACCAGGAGAAGGGATCAGTTGAGAACACGATCTCGGTCTCAGAATGTAGACCTGTATAAAAAAATTTGTAAAAAGGTAACTTGCGCTAGTTGGCGCCAGTCTGTAGTAGAGTCAACTTGGTGAACAAGGTAACTGGCGGACATTCCTGGAGTCTCGGGCTAGGTTTCCGCTCTACCGTCCCGGAATGTTTCGGTACTTAAAGCATGTAAAAGCTTGCAAGACTGAACCGTTTGTGGTTTTTCTATACTAATGGAACTTAATAAAAAAATGTCTACTAACCAGCCGAATTCTGCAAATTTCGTAGATTTTGCGTAGTCAATTCCATCGAAATAATGAACTCCATAGGTTGGATATGGGGATTCAAAGGATTTCGTGGCACCAGATAAATGACTCTTCTGTTATTATACGTGACAGAGACGAGGGCTGTGTAGTCTGAAAAAAATGCTGTTTCCTGAGCAAAGTCTATACAAATGATCCAAGACAAGCCAGATTTGTAGAGTTGGGCGGACCGGCCCGAAAATGGTGAGCCCGGCCCGGCACCGATGGGCCCATTTTTCCGTGCGCCCGGCCCTAAACACCTTAAGTGGAGCCTAGGTCGAACCTGGCCCGCCCACCTTGATGCTAGCATGGATATAGTCGGATTCAAAAGTAAAGAGGCAGTTTAAATAATTTGGCACGCGGTGTTATCGTGTCTACGTAGCAAGTGCGGTGTTGATTAAATCAAATATACGCGTAAACACGGTCTCTTTACTTTTGAATCCGACTATAACACCAGAGATGACAATCTGGCCCGCTCTGCTCTGGTCTGGTCGGCTCTGTAAAAATGATGAGGCCAGACCGGACCAGATCAACTGAACATCTTTGCGAATTGCTGATATTGTTATGGGAAGTTTATTAAACATTTTAGCCACATACCTTTTCCATCAACAGTAACGTGTGAGGGCACTGTTCTATCCCTATCCGTAATATCCCAATCGTCTTCGTTATCATTTAGTGGGCGAGGGCGGAATGGATAGTCCCTAAATTTTAGAAAAACTCCTGGTACTGTCAAGTTTATACCCCATCTGAAATTTAAACGTGCGGAATCAAACATTTTTCTCAAACGAAATCGGCTTTACCTGAACAGCGAACTTTGCACCCAAACATTTACGCCCCGGAAAGTTGAGTCCCGGAAGTTTACGCTTTTGCAAACGATCTTGCAAAAGTTGGGCACAAATTTCCGGGGTGTAAAATTCATGTCACCCACTGGACCTACACTGTCTGGATGAATTCGGCTATTCTTGTCTCCAAATTGACATGAACTACATGCTGTTTGATCGAAGTTAGACTACGCATATCCTTATTCAGTATCTCAACTACAATCAAAGTAGTTTCATCGAGCATGTAATAGGTGAAAATATCCTAAAATAATAATAAAACAAATAAAAGAAACTTGCATTAAATTTAAAATTGAATTCAAGAAGATTACCTTGTATTGAAGATTAATTCTCGTGAATGAATGAGCGGACCACAGCCTATTGTGAACATCCAATAGGAAAATATCAAAACCTCCATCCTTCTG
>JAQGAV010003576.1:0-12153 GCA_034691345.1 Phasmarhabditis papillosa | reverse complement strand
GTAGAATGCCAGCAGGCGCAGTGTTAAAAATGACGAAATACGCAGCATACACGGCCTTATTACTTTTGAATCTGACTATATTCACATTAAACATTTGTCTATTTAAAGAAACGACATCTTTAACTAGATTAGATCTATAGAGCAGCTTATTTTCAGTCCAACGCAGCTTCCGACAGCGCCGTTCAATTCACAGCAATACCACACATCAAGCCAGAGACGGAATCATTAAAGGACTATAAGGATGCTGAGTCCCGAGAAGAAAGCATTGGGATTACTGTAGATCCACTGATTCAACCTAAGAGCTCATTTTCTATCCCGGAAGTTGTAGAATCGGCGAGTTCAGAGTCTCCAAATGAAGCGCCAGTAGAATCTTCGAATTTGGATCGGAAAGTTCCTGAAATCACATTGACCAGTGATGAGCAAAACTGCGAAACTCCAGTGGTTCCAGATGTTCCTGAAGATAAAGTTACAGAGACAATTTCTTCAAACGAAGCTCCTGTTAACGATCTTTCCCAAAAGGAGGTTCCAGTTCCTGGAATATTGCCCGATGAATCTCCCGTTTCCGCGATATCCTCCAATGAAGCGCCAGTTGAAGAAAGACCAAAGTCGCAAGAAGATTTACAGTCCGGGATTACTGTAGATCCTGTAATTTCAACTATAAACCACATAACTTTCGCCGAAGTTGCTGAGGAAAAGCCAACTGGAGATATTTCTACCAACGACACTCCAACTGACGGCTTAAAAAACAGAGACGGCGACCAGAGAGCAAAACAAGAAGATTTGCAGTCCGGGATTACTGTAGACCCTGTAAACGATTTACAGTCCGGGATTACGGTAGATCCAGTAATCTCAACTATAAACCACATAACTTTCGCCGAGGTTGCTGAGCAAAAGCCAACTGCAGATATTTCTACCAACGACACTCCAACTGACGGCTTAAAAAACAGAGACGGCGACCAGAGAGCAAAAGAAGACGATTTGCAGTCCGGGATTACTGTAGATCCTGTAAACGATTTACAGTCCGGGATTACTGTAGATCCAGTAATTTCAACTATAAACCACATAACTTTCGCCGAAGTTGCTGTGGAAAAGCCAACTGGAGATATTTCTACCAACGACACTCCAACTGACGGCTTAAAAAACAGAGACGGCGACGAGAGAGCAAAACAAGAAGAGACTGCAGAGACGGAAGGAGAAATTCAATGGATTAGAGAGGAGCCAGATGAGAAGACACTCGATATCAGTGAGTACAAGGAGTGGGAAGCAGATTTTGGTAAAACATTGAAATATTTGGAAGTCAGGAAGAAAAATTAGTTTAGACATTAAAAAATTTAGTTTCAAAACCAAGACTTGGAGGCGCGGTATGTTTCTAGCTGCGGTGTTTCAAAAGAATCTGCTCATAATCAACCGTTTTTTCTTGACAAACCAGCGCAACTAGCCATTTGAACTGGAACTACGGTAGCTTATAGTTTTTGAAACCCAAAATGACGATGAATAAAATCATATTATGTAACAAAATGTATTATAGTTAGCGTTAACATTTATATTTTATATTTTAGGTGAGATTGAAAAGGAACTTGAACGGAATACTCGAGAAGCAAGAGCTCTAGTAGAGGAGCTGGGAAGGAAGGCGGAACGAACAGACAGTCTTCATAAGAGAATACATGAAGAGTAAGTGAGGTTCTAAGTTCATAATAACCTAACCCCATAATTCTAAACCAATAATACTATTCAATATTAGAAGCAGGTGAGAAGTGATGATGCCATAGTCATTTATTCAACCTAGACCAGTAGCAGTGCAGCTGTGGGACCGGGTGCTCAATAAATTTTATATAACACTCCAGTTATTATTATAGTCCATAAGTTATGGACTATAACAAAAAAAAAGACGGCAGAGAGCGGTGTTGTTTAAGGTTTCAAAAATCGCTCGTTCTGTGGAAAAATTAATCTTCCATTATATGGTTAGATGCGCACTTTTTTGTTTATTTTTCGGAAAATCCAGAAAAAGACAAATACGTAGTAGAGGAAGCCCTTGTTTACCACCGCGCTCTGAGGTCTTTTGTTTCAGAGCTGTTAAACTGACCTGGCCTGCAATTTTTTGGTCAGGCCAGGTCAAGCCAGCGTAACAGCTCTGTTTTGTTTGTTATAGACTATAGTGTGATCTAGACTTGAAAACGGGCCATTTGCAACTCAAAATCAGACAAATTTTCAATGAATAAATTTGTATAAATAACTAAACATAAGATTTACAGTACTACTTTCAGCATAGAAGCACAACGCGCTCTACTGACAGGAATTGGACTGCATAAGACTATTGAAGATGAAGTACAGCTACCACAGTACTCGCAGTTGCCGTCTGGAGGGTTAGTAAAGAAAGTTTAGAAGAAAATAGACCTTTAATAGTGTTTTTGATGTTTTCATTGTCAACTATTATCACGATAATGGTAGATTTCTCGGGACACAGGGCTCCGGCCATTCCTGAATCTTCTAAGCAGAGACGGCTCGTTTTTAACATTCAATCTTCTGTTTCCAAGCCAGCTACCGGGAGTCGAACCCACAGCCTCAGATCCCCACAGATTCAGAGACCGCTGCTCTAACCACTAGGCTAAAGCATCAGCAGATGAACTAAAATATTATCTTACAGTCTTCCCTTCAACGTGGAATCAGTGTTGATTGCCGACGGTATGATGGACATAAACGCCGCAATAATTCTACCAAACGGTCTAATTCTAATTACAAACTCTACTTCTGTTAACTTATTCAACATACAAGGACAAGTTGTCAAAAAGGTTAGCCACAACACTATCCAAATATAATCAATGTATCTACATTTGTGAAGGTCTGGTCCCACCCTAGTTTCGGCTCCTGTGGCCGTATTCACCAACGTTCCCACAAGGGAAAGGGAACGCATATTCCCGGCGAGAGCTGGTTTCATTCCCGGTATTAACCCACAGCAACAAAACTCGTTCCCCGGAAGAGAATTTTGAATGCACGGGAACATATAGAAACCTTGATGAATACCGTTTTGCCGGGAACGTTCCCGCGGGAAGTCTTTTCTTTCCCGTTCCCGTGAAGGGAATATTGGTGAATACGGCCATTGGAGTTCACACAACCAGGTTTAGGAAAAGTTTCCTCGAGATTCTAGATTAGGATCGAATATAGTTTAGCGACTAGGGTAATGAGCCGGTGCTGAGTTTAGCCGAGCCACCATTTCCGCGAGCGTATCTCTACGGAAGATGGCCAAAATTGTCGGCCCAGTGTTGGGGAACTCCTAAAATTCTCACTTCTACGTATATATATATATATATATATAATATCTTTTCAGATTGAAGACACAACGTGGAAACATCCCAGGAGTCCAGTATATCATAAAGAGCACATTCTGGTGAGTAGCTATAATAATAGAGTTTAGCAGAGCCGAGTAAAGACCGGAACGTTTTCCGCCAAATTCCCACCCAAATTCAAGTTTAGTATTGGCGTTTTCTAACATGGTTGAAACATTTATTACAATTTAGTATTCGAAGAGCAACTTCTAGAGTTTTCAGTTACTAGTTGATTATGATATTGGCGGTGGAAACTTCCGTCGGTTCATATTCAAATTCACCTTGGACTTAGAATTCGTAGCTCGCATTGAAGGTCCCAAATGGTTAGAGGATAAACACGTTCTAAAGGACAAAATTGCAATTGCACACACGGATTTTCTGTATTTGATAGCTTGCGGACAGGTATGAGTCTTAACAGTGGAACTTAAGAAAACGGGTACTTTACATCAAAGCTATATGGGGAGGAGATTCTTTACTCGGGCGGATTTGATCCATCGACAAAGCTTCTAGCCACAGTGGTCGTAGCATAGATAGGTCGGGGTGGTTTTTAGCTATATAGCAGTTGTGGATTATTGCCAGGGAAGCTAAAAACTGTCCGAAGCCAGTACCCTGGCATTTCTATACTACGACTACTGGATGCTTTGTCGATGGGCGCGCTCCCGCGGATAGAAAATTCCGGTAAGAAAAGTAGTACCAAGGGCAAGAAAAGGGGCACTACATACAAAAATAATCATTTTTGAGTAAATGACAGAATTCATAACTAAAAGATATGTAAACATTTTGTAAAACCTTTGTTAGCTAAACATATAGATCCTCTATTTCAGATAAGTTCGGCCATATACGAGTTATCTCCTGTGGGACAGTGGACAGAGTTAGATTTCAAACAGTCAGAGTCCTACGTGGATATTGTAGCATTTGCCACAATTGGTCCCATAACGCAGCTTTTAGTTGTTGAAGGTACGATCCATAATTCATTACAGTAACCCGATTTAGAGTTAGATTTCATATATATATATATTAAAATCTCTGAAAACATCAAAATTACAAACAGAGTGCACAATAAAAGTGAGCAAAGGAACTACGACTGACTCTGTTTCGAAGTGACATTAAGAGGAGATTCCCAAATAACTATTATATGCTGTATCAGCTATGGTAATGATGCCCGTTAAAGTGCAGTCTTTATAGATAGTTTGATCCAAAATTGAAATACCATATATCTTGTTTTACTTAGAAAATATGAAAACGGTCAGCATAAACTTTGTAGTTTTAAGGACCCACACAAACCAGTACTTGCTGAAGTTAACGGTAAAACAGAACTCTTACAAACTAGATTCAAAATAGTTCAGGGTTTTCCGTTCTCATTGAGAGATTTCCGCTGTGTGTGGGTCCAGTTGCAATGAATCAAGCAGTCTTTGTTTTTAAACATAAAGAAACATAAAGATTGTAGGGCGCTTTTGGGGGCATGACTGCAGTTCAACGAACAACCATCTGATGGTGCAAGTAATCCTGCTAATAGTGAGCGAATTTAAAAGAAAGAAGAAGGAATGAGCAGTCCGTCACCTTGATAAATAGACTAAGAAAATAAGTGCAATCAAAATAAACATAGAACAAATAAGCTAAAATTGTGCGACCTTGGTGCTTGGTGTTGGTAAAAAAGGAAAAAGAAAGAGTGGATGAGTGAGTAAGTACACTGATTATCAGTTACAACTACAGTATGACATCCACGAGGAGCCACAGTTAAGACAAAAAAGCACAAATATTATACAACTTATGTGATGATGATATGGACCAAATACAATTTAATCTACACAAAAAAACAATTTTGAACCTGTCAAATGTGTACTGAAGTGTGCGTGAAAAGACCGTCCTTGCGCTTGCTCAATATACCAGTTAGGTCATTTAAAATGGTTTATAAAATTGCGATAGTTGCCGGAAAAATTCCAAAAAGTTAGGATAATGTTGAGTGTCACTGGTGTATTGAACCGAGCTGGTTGGTCGGAAGTTGAAAGAGCTAGTACGATTAAATACGATAACTAATATTAGTAAACCAATTATTAAAATAATCTATATACTATACCTTGGTGTGAATTTGAAAGAAGCTCAGACACTATTGATGCTTGGTGGCTCCATTAACGTCCGTTCTGATGAACGGCCACCTACTGGTGAAGAGCGAGCTGAATCCTTATCAGCCAATTGGTTTATAGCATTCTGAAAGAAAACACATAATGACACATAAAATATAGCAAAATTACCTGTAGTCGCTTTACATGGCCAACTTTTAGAACTCCCAGATCTTTTAAATCGGCACGTTCCAACTTGCACAGCTCGCTACCTCTGATATCGTTCAGTTTAAACTGAGCGCTGTATTGAGATAGCCCAATTGAACCAAGCCAGGTACAAACATCCTCCACACACCATTGCGCAACTGTAATACACGTTTCAAAATAAACAGGAAAATAAATAGTATTTGGGATACACAATAAAGAGCGAATCGGGAGACTGTAATGGACGCATTGCTGATTTTTCCCCCGAATCTCACAAAGCATTAAAACGCCATTGAAGATAAAAGTTTTGTAACTATAATCCTGGATACTTAATGGACAACACGAAACCATCTAGTTACTTAAACGGCAATATTGCGCCAATTTTTAAAGTTTCCTTTTCGACATCTAACTCCATCTAGACATTTAAGGGAAATTGTCATAATGGACATACCTGGTGTACTTGGAGCTCCATTCCTTCTTTTCCATTGCTTACTTAACCAAGCAGCAAAACGGCTTCTTTTTTTCTTGCCACCACTATTACTGGAACCGGTTTCAGCGTCTTTCATCTCTCGCAAAGCTGCTTCTTCTCGGCTTATCTCTTGGCGTATACTGCTCATTGCATAGCGCCATTCGGATTCCATACCGACTTGCTAAAAGCATACATTAACGAGCACCTTTTTAATGAGATTACCGAAGATTCAAAAGAAAAATGCGGAGCTGGTCCTAAGCGAGGCTGGTTGGCTGGCACTTTGCTTTCCTCTAACCATCCAAAATGACTCTCCAGAAGATCGGCAACGTGTTCAACAGCAGAAACCACATCTTCCCGGAATAATCGTTCATCCACATCGTTTTGATTCTGCTGAAAGGAAAGTTGATGAGTCTAAGATTAGCTAATTAGAAATTCAATAGGTCTAAGCAAACAATTTATGGCAAGCCATCTTCCGGCAAGCAGCATAGAAACTAATTATATTATTCTCTTAAGCTCTATTAGGAGCTTGAAAGATCATAGTCGCAGCTGTTTTAAGTTAACTTATATTTTATAAATTTTTAACTGCATAAATTTAGAAATTCAGCAAAAATAAGCGAATATCAATAAATGTCACTAAGCTTCATAAATATTAATTAGATGAGAGCGAGAGGAGCGAAATTTCTCTAAGAAGTCAAATCATATAATTTCAATAATGAAGAACGCGAGGTAAGGTTAAAAAGGATGTTACTTATAAAAACATATTTAGGTGGTTCTGCCAACCTATCTACATTAAAGCAAAAACACTACTCTTAGTGGAAGCAATTCTTTCTTTAATTATGTGTCTTCTATTAAGTTTTTCTAAATATCGTATTCGACCAGTCACTCTATGCTTGATCTGTATTCTAACTAGTAATTGTATTTTGGCTGTTGGACTATTTAAGAGATTGCAAACTACCAAAACAGCTTCACCAATACTAATCTATTTATTGTGGAAAATTCCGCAAATTCTTGCACTGGTTGTGTCCTGCGGAATATATCTGTCAAAAATTGTAGTACAGGTACGAATAAACTAACGCTTTTGAGCAATCTTGAATTCAGGAGACAAAAGAAGTATACACCACATCAATTATTCTCACTGTGTTAATTATTTACTCAATGTTTTGCTCGGCTGGGGTATATTATTCAAGTATGTATATTTTGCCTTTGTACTTAATCATTCTCTTTTTTCAAGCGCGTCTACTAAGAGAAATTTGGAAGACTAAGAAAAGAAAGATGTCCATAATTAGTGCAGTTTCGATCATTGACCTGGAACTTCTCAGCGTACGTTTGTAGCACTGATGTTTGTTGTTTTATAAACAACACAAAAGGAACCAGCTCTCCCATGCTTACATAACTGCTAATTAATAATAACTTACAGACTCCTCAGCTTTGCCAACTGCAGCAGTGGCCAACTCTAGCGCTTCCAACAATTCCGACGTAACGGACAAATTGGCTATTTCACTTTCTATCAGACGGAGGAACTCAATAGCGCGGCTGCGAAATGGTTCGTCGCCGTAACCAATTGCAGTGGGTGTCGATGGTGCAGTTGATCTTTCCTTTTGTTCTTCCCACTTTTTCAATGTTGCATCGAAAGCCTATAATAAATACATATTTGAATGACAGTTTATGGTTCTTACTGGGTTTCTCACAAGAAGCTGCGCCCTATTTTTGTGAGCAATTTGAAGGATTCCCGGTGGTTGCATCCATGGTTCACCATCAACCTAAACATAATATTTCGATTAAACATTCTGAAACTACTAATAACCTGAACTGGGAGTGGTTCATCTCCAAGAATTACAATTCGCACTCGCTTGCATTGAGCTATTCTATGGTTTTGCATCTTGACAACACTAGGCACACGACTTGTGGCAACATGCATTACGCCAAATAAAGCGACAACCTAGAAACAGAAAAGTTTAACTACTGATCAATTATCCAACCTCCAAAAGACGGTCATCAAAACTTTGTGCAACATATTGATCTTCTTTTGCAGTGCCCCAGAAATTGGCTCCGCCAGAGTATGAAGGAATGTTCAGTATGACAAGACCTACAAAAAATGTAGTGTTGATCAGCCTCCAGGCCACAGTCAATAATTCCGCAATAAATAATATTTAACTAACCTTGCAGTGATGGTAAATCCATTTGTTTACCGTCACACTCAACGCGTAGCCTGTTTTCTAAGTTCCGATAAGTCCGATGCATAAGTTCTCTCCCGCCGAGCATACCGTACCACAAAAATAATTTTGATCTGCTTCGCGTCTAAATATAGCAAAGATGTTTAGTATGAAGTAGTCAACTCACTTTGTCAGAGCCCTCTCTTTTGTTGTGAAAATCAAGAGCAATTTTAGCATCTAATCCAATACCGAAATAATTGTTCATCACTTTAATCTCCTTATACTGTTCCCTAAAACATCTCTTCTATACTATATATATTACTGAGTGATACTTACAGAGGAGTAAAACATTCCCTACTAGATGCTGAAATACCAAGTACCCTAGCATTCAGTAACAACATTTCCGCAATCAATGAACTACCAGGAAATCCGGAATCGGTGAACTGCACTCCAGCACAGCTAAATTTATTTGAATGTAAAATATCGTCTTTCTAACAAACCTCTTTGACAGTTCAGCACCACTTTGACGTTTCTTTTCTTTGATTTGTCTGCGCCATTGGTCGGTTCCTTGACTAGCCGATAAGCCCGCATCCGTATGTTCTGAATAGAGTAAAATGAAATAGAGTTACTCCAACTGCCAACCGTAAATACTGCTATCTGAATGGCTGAGTTTAATTTCATTGGGACAGAGGTTATGCAAATAGCATTCGTTTTTTGTTTTGAATAACAGCCTGTCATCATCTAAAATTGGTCGATCTGGCTCGCCAGTTGTAGTTGCCGAAGGTTCGCGCGTACTTCCGGGAGTTGGTGGATGCACCCTGCCAATACTAAAATAAAAGTAAATCTGAATCTTACTGGAGTCACAAACCAGGGACTCGATCGAAGGTCTCTTTCATCATTAGATGTTGAGTCCAAGCAGCTTATTGCCGAAGACAAATGACAAATTTCAGGTATATCTACATATTCAACAGGAGATGTACAGGCGGATGAAGATTGCACAGGGGATGTTGCTAAAACCAATCAATTTGAGCATTATAAGGAATGTAAGGAATGTAATGAAACCGTCGGCTTACCTATTCCGCTAGTATTACTTGCGTCTGTAAAAGCATCAGCAACTTTGAGCCTATCTCGAGCGACCGCTGGTGAGGCTGGTGGAGAGCAAGCTGATGATGACGAGACATTGGAAGATGAAATTTTAAGAACTGATGGCGTGGTTTTGCTTCGTTTCGTTCTGAATTTTGCTCGTTTGGTATCAATTCCACTAAAACTGATAACTAGAACTGATGAAAAAATAACTGGATACCTTTCGCGATTATGTTGGTCAATTCCTTTTTCGGCCAAAAACAACATGTCTTTTAAAGCCTTTTTAAGACTATTAGCTCTCCCGACGATAGAGTCACGCCTTGTCTGGTCTTCACTGGTTGATTCTAAACAACAATTACTCAATATACAAAATAAACAAAAACGAACTCTCTTCGTCTTCTGGTTCAAATCCACTTTCATTTTCTTTTTGTTCGTTTTCCAATTTTTTCATAAGGTTGTCAAGCTTGTCAAGTAGAATGCGGCATCTTAACAATAAGTTTACTATGAAAACAAATCAGTGTATACTTGTCAGTTACTGGATCATCGGTTGGATTGCCAGCCTCCTTTTCCCATTCTTCCACTTTGGTGTAAGTGGCGGTAACACCTATCATCAGCTCGCGAACAGTTGAACACAACGACCTTAATTAAACAAATTGAATATGAATACCATAGAAAACTCATACCTAACAGCAAAAATAATTTCGTGTGGTTCTTCAGCCTCAAGTACTCGTCTAACTTTCGAAGTTACTGCCAGTTCGTATTGACGAACATAATCAGCGGATGGGCCTTCCATTGCCAAAATGCTCCACCTAATTTTCAATATATAGATCGCAAAGACTAATTTGAAACCCACCTATCTAGCATCCTGGTTGGTGCTCTTTCAAAATCCTGAACTAGGGATGGCAGCTCATGAACGTTGTAGAAGGCATGACCCCAACCCAGCACTCTCGCAAGATCATTTCCAGTTCCGAGGGGAAGAACTGCCAACTGACACTGAAGATACCAAAATTTAGTCAAGGTGACTTTTTGTTTAATAACCTGTTTATGCATATCCAGCTTGTCTAAAGTACTTAAAACCCAACCAACAGTTCCGTCACCACCACAAACCAAAACACGGAAACTATCCAGTGACTTGAAGAGAGAAAGACTAAAAGAGACCATCTAAGGGAATTACCGTAGAAAACAACTTACGCTAGCTCAGGGCCTGTAGCAATTATATCAAAAACTTGTAAAGGGTTCAGTAATCGCTTAAACTTTCTGATCATGCGTTGTCCTTGACTATCACCAGATTTCGAATTTACTAGGACCATTAATGGACTACCTCCTCCGCAATCGCCTCCTAAATATAATTATTCTTAAAAGAATGATTAAACAGTTGGCGATCTAAAACTTGTAATTTTTTCTGGCTCACCAATTGCATCGGGGCGGAAAACTAATTGCTTGTCTTCTGAAACTTCCTTAATAGCTAATGGTGGTATACAAGAAAGGGAATTGTAGCTTAGAGCGCAGCCGCGACCTAGTTGGGATAAGCATCCGTCATGAGCAGTATTTGTACACCAGAGACATCTCCAATCCTACAATGAATTTCTTTAAAAGTTTTTTTAAAATTAAGTATCACCTGTAAGCGGACCGCTGAGCCACAATGTCGTTCACAGACTACACAACGAGCCGAAGGAGGCAGGTTACCCTCAACCCACTGATGCGGAAGAATTGAATTCTAGGATCATAATAATGTTATTAAAAGTATAATTTCGCATACTTCAGGACTGATATACTGTAGATGGTGCGGAATCGAACCTTCGACGGTCCATTTGCACTTGTCAGCTACCAAAGACATACATTTTCGATGAGTTTTGATCTTGCACACTGTAACACAAACACGTGGGTAAAATAATGACCAACAAACCATCACAGCCCCAGCCATGTTGAGGAAATCCCGATAATTTCTCCCGACAAACGTTACAAAATCTAGGCCTTTTGAGCAGTTGAGCAGGTGTATACTAAAACAAAAGATACGACTAATTAATTTTCGCAAATGACCTGCACTTGAACCCATGAATGATTTCCTTCAGTATTTTCAACCATAGCCTCTATTGCATGGGTCTATAATTAATTATTAATTAGGGAAGAGCTAATTAGCTAACCTGTTCGGGGTTGATTGAAAGAGACTTCAATGTGGAAAGAGAAGATCTCCATAATTCCATGCTTTAGGGCAGTACGGACCACTATGAAAATTATGACCTAGGCAAATATTTTAATGTTATTGAACGCCTATTTAATAAGTCAATTTCACTTTAGGCTTACACTTACTTAATGTTTGCTAAAATAGTCCTATTTTCGGTACGTTTTGTGACATATGATATGGTTGTTTAAATTGAATAAAGTAGTGTTTGCATAATATGGATACGCACTTGCTTGATTTGGTGTTAGGAAAATAATGCCTCAATAATCTATAAAGCGTCTTAACAGATTAGTATTAGCTACGAACAAATTCGGATAATAAATCTAATATCTCACCTAAATATTATGAATCGACAATATGCTAATTAGCAAATCCCTCGCAATAGCTTAGAACTTTATCTCCATGTCTCCTGGGATTATAATGTTGAATCTAAAATGCTAGTGTTTAATGGGGAGCATTAACAAAAGACGGAGAATGTTCATTGAGATTACCACGGAATATTCATGGAATAAAAGTAACATTGAAAATATTGCTGACACGATTCCATATATATTTACTATATTCAGTAATATGGTAGGCGATTAAGCATAAACCGGCTAAAATACTCGGAACACTAAGCGCCAGGTTGCAACCAGGTTGACCGCCAGGTACGCACAACCGCCAGGCACACCGCCATGGG
>JAQGAV010003575.1:0-12154 GCA_034691345.1 Phasmarhabditis papillosa | reverse complement strand
TCTTTTATGGTCCCCTATAGCCCTAGCATAGCGTTGTTGCGTTTGGTGGAGACGGCTTCGCGACCTTCCCTTGTAAGCTTTCTCTGATGGTATATGGCAATTCTCCGTGGAATTGCCTTAAAAACTAAAATGTTTCAGAAAATTAGAAAAACGTTTTTTTAAATTATTTTTTAATTCAACTATTTAACTCTAACTTTTCGAGTCATCGCAGTCTTTCTCTGTTACTAATCAACTTCCGTTGTTCCGCAGTCGTTGGGTGTAAATTTGTCTATTTTCATCTTTCTTTAAAATGAGTTTGTCTCTCTTTCCAAAGATGAAATTCACATGCAAAACAAGGATATTAACAAACGCGCCGACTATGAGAAAACGGGTAAAATTAAATGTTTCAGAATATTTGATTAGATGAGATGTTTCAATTAGCACAGAAGGTGAACAAGCAGCGGTTATTTTTGTGACCTTTTACATTCTTCAGAACATATTTCCCCTTGAATTGAGGCGAACACAAACAAATATTTATAAAGGAAAGCAGCTTAAATGGCCACCGGAAGTCACGGGTCGAAGGCAGAAAATCCGACAATTCTGAAGGAATCTTTATCAAAAACATATTTTCATGTTTCCGAGATCTATAGTCGGTAAACCACTTACGCGGTTAGGAAAAATTGGCCACTGGCCAGAATATGTATTGCCTTTCGATTTCTAATGGAAACTTCGATTGTCGATTGTTGTATAAGAGATGATTGTTGTATGAAAGTTAATCGTATACACTATCTATTAGCAAATGTTGCAAGACAAAAAACATAAACATTTCATTTCCCTTTCAAATAGTTTTGCGACTCACTGTACAGTCTTCTTTGTTACAGTTGCACTGATCCGGGCATTGGACCTCACATTTGGAGAAGTAAAAAACGAAATTCAAGAGAAATATAGTTAAAAGCGGATTCATCCTGTTGACATTGTTAAAGATACTGAAAATAGAGATTCCGAACTTTCTAACTTTTGATAATGATATCTTAGAAATTCAGGAAAAGTAAACATGAGAAAACAATTGTATTGACTACATTTGTGGTGACATACGGCTATAACAATTTGGAACAATTACTTTTAAAGAATGTACATTGAACTGAACTAAAGTGTAAGAGTGAATAAACTTGAAAAGTATTAAAAATCATAGAAAACAAATTAGATGGTATTCTTGCAATTAAGATATCGTTTCATCTAATTTACATCTATATGTCATCTGTCACCAATAAATTGTGCTATAATAAAGTAACAAATGACTAAACAAATATGAATGGGAGGTATTAAAAGAGTTTATGGCAAAACTGTTTTTACCATCCTTGAACTTGATGCAAACATATCAATAGAGTCAGTTGTTAATAGTAGTGGAGTCACTTTATGTAAATGTTTCAAGTAATTATGTAACGGGGAAACCTATTGCTTTACACTAATATTTCCGGATAACGTATTTAAAATCATAGAAATAAATAAAAAGTTATATATATAATAATAAAATACTGAAAATCCCCTGAAGTAAGATCCAAAAAAGATAACTTTCACGCCTATCATTCGTGCAACATCCCAAAATAGTTTAGTTTTATGGGTTTTCAGCAGCAAAGATGACTTTTAGCTGTTGAGTTTAATCGAGAGTGCGGTCTTGTGTTAATTCGAATGTAATGTTCGCAATGCCCGCAGGGCTAGAAAGAGGCGGTGCTTAGATGGACGACAGACCTTCTTCAAAGAAATAGAGCAAGTAGACAGGAGTTATGACGGGAAAGGTCAGTAACATATTAATAACTCGGTGAATATTCGGAGTTCTCCTTTATATGGGGTTTACACTGTGTTGTAATACTCGTCATTGCCGATATATCGTCAAACAAGGATGTAACATTTAAAATCTGGAAAGTTAGGAAGTGAAAAGTTGTCCTAAAGCTGCTAGTTGTTATCTCTAAAGCTGTCTTTGGAGGTATCCAGTGTGTTTAATCTTTGACATTATAAATGAAAAGATGGATCTTGGTAACGCATTAAGCCTAGCTACTGGATTTCTATATTTATACAAAAGTATAATAATTTCTATTGGCAAATGGCGGTTCAGTGTCGACTATAGTCAGCAACAAAACAATCAAAATCATAATACTTTATTTTAGAACTGCAGGTGAAACAGGAAAAAGCTTTAACCAAAAACAAATATGTTTGAATTCGAATAAACTTTGAAAATCGTTCTTTTATTAATGAAATATAATAATTATACAAACAATTTGGAAGAACTAAACTATTATGATAATATCGCCTAGATGTCTCTTCAAGTATTCAAGCATACTCAACATTTACTAATTCTTTTAAAAGCAAGTATTTTACCATTAAGATGTTCCTAATCAAATACAATCGATAATTGAGAGTCTATAGTCAGTGGAACTTAGCGTATATACATTGTAAATAAATGTAGCCCATTCTAAGAATCCACTTCAACAAATTAACTTAGCCTTAACCCCGTCTAATAGTTTTTGACACTTAATTAACAGTTTTTTTATGTTCTCTTATGATTCACGCAAACCGACTTCTAGCTGCCCCAAAGATGGAAAGAATAAGAAGAACAGCCGTCATGTCATATTTGATTAACGGAATAAATAGTTTTTTTTATAGATTAACAGTTTTTTAAACTGACTAAATCAGAAAAGTATGGGATCTTTGGTTATGGGCGATTTTGTAGAATTTGATTGTTTACAACAATAACTGAAACATAGATAAAAAGAAAGGTTGCATGGATGATTTACCGGGAAATATAAATCGAATAAATTGAATCATTTTACAGCATTGCTCCTAACTTCTGCCGAACCCAACTATGGAAAATTATATTCCATATGATTACGGTTAGTTATGGAGATTTGAATGAATCGCCAGAAGCTTTCCTAACGAAAGAAACTTGTTCCTTCAATGAAACATTTTGCATTTAGATATTCATCAGTTAACTTCATATAATTTTCTCGTTCTAATGAGGCAGATTATTGCATTTAGACTAAATTAATCAAGAATTATCACCCCAAAGGAGTTACAAGACTGCACGATTTTTTGTAACATATAAGAGAATAGAGAAAAAAACAATCCGGTCGGTATTCACCCCAGAATCATACCGTAATATATTTAATTTCAATCGAGAGATAATAAATTCATCTTGTAGATCCAATGACTGAATTTGTTCCAAAAACTTCACATTTAGGCGTTATACTAATGCTGAAATGCTAACGGCAACCAAATATATTAAAGGTAAAGTGTTGCTATGAAACATTTACTCTCTTGCAGTTAAGGTCACGACTTCATTTGCATATTTTTGAACTTGCTTTTGTTTATCATACTAATTAAAAATTATAGAAATGTTTTTACTATCTACTGATTTAGATTCTACAAACGAGAAGTATGGCAGTTCATTCACAAATGTCGAATGCTGAACTCTTTTTGAATTTACGAGCAAGCCGTGGAAGGATAAGACAAATTTTAGAAGAAATAAGACATGTTGTGAGTGTTTTCAGTAATTTATCTATGCTAGAACATTCAGTTTCAATAGGTCTCGAATTATTTATATAAGATTTAAGGTTTGCTAATTTGACTAAATATCTGCAAAAGAACCAAGGAGTTGGCTACAAAGTACCAAATTAAATTTAGTAATCAATTATAATCTAGGTTGACAACAGTCCGTTTATAGCAAACATTATACGGGACAACCAGGTTAGTCGCGATTTCTCTAGTTTTCCTATCTACTACACTACATTGTTTCAACTATCATGTAACATTTACTTTTCAGTTAGCCCGAGGACCCGGTGCACCAAGAAGAGCACGCATTAACCAGAGATGCGCTCGTTATGGTTAAAGGCAGTCTATATTAATGACACATCTATTAACGTATTACAAATAATTATATTTCCTGTTTGTTTATTTATTATTATATTCAAAGATTCCCAGCAATATGCCTGATAACACCTTTCTATATGGGTCATAAACATATCACAGTTGTAGAATTTTAAACTGTGGATAATGTTTTAGTTGGTTATGTTTAATTAGACAACCTTTTTTCACTAAGCTAGAACTTTAACATCCACCTTACTCCGATTCTTTGGATTTCAACCATTGCGATTGGCCACTTTCCTCTATTGGTTTGCAATATCAACACACCATTACATTAGATACATAAATGTTTTCAACTTTTTATTCTTTACATTTTAAGAAAACGACCTTATATATTAATAAAATCGTTTATTTACATCCAAAAAACAATCAAATACATAATATAATTTAAAGTAATAAAACCCGTATCTTTAAGGACATTTTCAGTCTAGAATCGTATACGAAGTATTGCGCTCAAAATTTAGTCAGTCTAACGACTTCAACGTTTAAAGGAAGTTGCCGGATACTTTATTTTTACAGTCTGAAATATTTTATATATACTTAATGAAGAAGTAATAAAATAGATTGCTAGAGAAATAATAGGAGCAACCGGTAAAAGTTCTTAAACTGTCTACATGATAGTCTGTAACATTTGCATTTGACTCACTAATATTAGTGTTTGCCATTAGTATCTTACTGCATCTTCTGTCTAGAATCTTTCCGGCAGCCCATATTTTCCATATTCGTTGTTTCTTTGTCTTCATCAGATTTTAGTCCTTTTTTACCAAACGAGTTTGGTATTGGTTCAAACACGCCTTCTGTTGAAGTCAATGACGTAGTCTCCTTAAAATCGATTTTGTATTCACATTGTTTAGCTAGTTTTTCATTAAGGAAATTCATTTTTCATAACTCAGCAGTAATAAATGTTTAATCACCTCAGTTGTAGCTCTAGTTAAGTGTATGGCTTTGGAGTTGTCTGGAGAGCTTGATCTTTCAGGGTTTGTCGAAAGGTTGGCTTCTATAGTGGGCAGCAATGTTTGTGAAGTATTCTGATTCACAATATTACCTGAAATTCAAAGATAAAATATTCTATTTTCATGAAACTTAAGTAGATTCACAGTCTAATTTTCAATTGTTCGCTCATTTTTCTTAAAAGATTCATGAAAAATCTGCTTAGCGAAAATCTTAATACAAAAGTGTTCGATTTGCAAATAAAATGTTTCTTTTACCTGCCCCAGAGATTCTTCGTTTCGCCTGCATTATCGGCCTATTTAGAGGCTGCGATCTATTCAAAAGCGGGTCTGGTTGATCATAAGTATCCTGAATATTGAGGATTGTACACCTTCCTGTCAAATTGTAATATGTGATAAACTTATGTTGTGCTTAACTATATACTAAATTGTTTCATTTTGGTTTGTTGAATCGTAAAACATAGTTTCTTCTGATACATAGGTAAAGGTAAATGTAGGTGAGCAAAGAACTATACAAAGTTCAAATGTTTCGCTTACTTTGGCATGTTTTCCATTCGGTCCTGTAGAAATTACTTCTGAGTCCACAACATTATCACGTGCATTGAATCTGCAAAATTAACGATTCAATAATTGTATTCTTTTTGGCTACTGTTTTACTGTGGTACGCACTTAGTAGTGTAACTATCCTTAATTAAAAAGTGAACTGCTTCTCTACCATTTTCAAACAATTAGAGCTATAATTATTATTTTCATACCTCCTAGGTTCGGTTGCACTGTCAATGAGTGTTCGTTCAGAAGTTAGTTGAGTACTAAAGTAACATTATAACAAACTTTTGTAAATATAATTTCTTGTTTATTCAGAATGTTTCAACTTACCTTCTTCCCGTTCGCAGAAGTGGACGCGATTGTCGAACTTGCATTATGTTAGAAAAATAGAACCTATAAATCAAACGTTCCAAAAAATAGGAAACCAGTTACAAAGTACAAAATTAGCTTAATATCTTTAAAACAGTTAACAGTTATAAGATCAAGCATCTTTTAAGAATAGGTCACAGGTCAAGGGCTCACCCTTGTCAGGTTTTTTAAAAACAATTCAAATATACTTCAAAAGAACTGACTCTTCTCGAAAACTTTATAATGAATTCAAACATTATTAAGAGTAACAACTGTTTCGTTAATTAATCGATATATTTTTTTTATAAAGTAGGCACAAACATAGATGAAAACTAAAAGTGAGAGACAATATTATTTTGATGTTAACAAAACCCCTATGGCGCAGTTTAAGTATGGCACACACCCATTACAATTTCCCGCCAAAAACAATTCAGTCACTTACGAAAACACAGTATGCCATAGCGACAATTTAAAAAGATTTAGTTTTTCTTGTTCAAAGAAACAAAAAATACATTTAAAATTTATTCTAAAATAATAAAGATAACAATAAACTGATTATTTTAAGGGATTATCAATTAATTACAAATTAGTGTTCCTTATTGCGGATACCAAAGGCTCTTTTGATTCGCGAGAATATTTTCTTAATCTTCTTTGAGTGGGACTTCTTAACAGGTTTATGTACACATCGTGGAGATTCCAATTTCTAAATATTGTATTTATTTAGATTATAGGAAAGATATATTTCAATTGTTTAGCATTAATCAGAATGTTGTAAAACAAAAACGCTGTTATATGTTTTTCTTTAACCTACTAATAATGGTCGACACTGTATCTCGATAACATCTTCAATCTCAGAATCACTGGTGTCTGTGTCAGCCCCGACAAATGCCACCTGCAACGGATATTATTACTTGAAACTTTTGTTATCAGCTAATTGCTTAATTTTTTAACGTAAATTTCACTATCATGCAACCTGATGTAAACTCACATTTTCCTCAATCATTGAATTCCGTTCGGGTTCTTCTTCGACAAAGAAATCTGATGATTGGTCTAGAACCGATATGAATTTGAAGGGCATTGGTTCCTGAAAAGGTTAATTCTAAAGATCACTGATATATTAACTTTGGGAACCGAAAGCTATTGAATCATTAAGTGTGCGTCATGTCCAATTTACTTTACAATACTAACACTCTCTTTCGAAAAACCTAAATTTATTACCTCAGACGTATGGAAAATGGAACTTCTGGTATTACTAAGTTTTGTACCAAATGTTTCCCGCGAGGTTGCGATAGAATCATCCTCGAAGGGACTGCTCGAGCAATCATTGTAGTCGAAATGGATCACACTTGTCTAAATATTTACAAAATATATATTAACCGAAAAACTCATTTTGTACCTTGATCTCTTCTCTTGATTGGCCAAAATGGGCAGAGTTGTTATCTTCTTCCGAGGGTTCTTCTGTACAATTCAATGATTCGAAAATAGAAGTTTTCTATAAAGTGAATATCACATTAATACATGTTACAGTAATAAAGTAACATTAAACTTTTTACTTTACATAAATATTAAATCATATTCGTTTTTCTTTAATTTACCTCATTTTTCTTTTCCATCTCGGCCCATGGCGCAGTTTCCATTCGAATTTGATCTAGCATCTCATCGATAGAATCAGTAGAATTGTAAAAATAAGCTGACATTTTGTAGATCTAACAAATAATTCGTTCGAGAATTCTTAAAACAGAATAGTTGGAAAACAAAAATTAAATATACGCGAAAGCAAAGTTACAAGAAACTATCAGACATGTGCAATATGAAAGAAAAATAGACAAACTGTAATATTTAAAAGTGAAATGTTTCAAAAGAACCGGTAGACTACATTAAAGTTACAATGTAATATATAATATAGTAAGATGCTTTATTACTTGAATAAGCTAGTTTGACAGTAATAGCGTGATGCACCGGCACGAGTTCATCACATCGTTGAGTTCACCCTTTCGAGTTTCTTATGCGCTAAACATGCCAATGGCAATAATTAAAATACGGAATAATTATTAGACTATAATTAACATCTACAACCATGTTAATAATTCAACAATGAAAAGGATCGGAGTTCTAAAAAGCGAAGTTGAATATTGAAATCTTTCTTGACAAGATCAAAATAGTTTTGGTTATTATTTCATTCTAAAAATAAGCTATTACATAAATTAATGTATTGATGTTTAGTCTATAAGTATTGTTATTCACGTTAGCAACTACTCTGTATACGTCTTTTATCTATCTAGACTGTGCCTGGTAACTAAATGTTTCTAAAACTTGGATCATTGAGACTACAAGATGCTGCCAATTCTTCAGTGAATCAAATGTGGAAAAAATGACAAAATATGCATTTAGCAAAAAAAATTGGATTTGCGCCATTTCTAAATATTTTTCTATAGATTTTATCTTATTTTATAGCCCTAACATTGATGATTACAAATATGTGTTAAAACTAACAAAATATTGAATATTTTATATATTTCGACACTTTAAATGGCTGCATCGGCAAAGAAAACTTTGAAGCTAAAGTCCCAACAGATATCTAAATAATCTTATATATCATTATTTGCAAAATGTAATGCACAAGGCAACCGTAACTGTTTCTTTTTGTCACAACATATAACTTGTCTGTAATAGTAAAACTACCGAACAAGTTTTAATATGATCAATTAGAGCAAGAAAAGATTAAATAAATGGATAACAACGTACCAGCTTGGGATCTTGATTTAAAAATAATTCGTACGCAGACATAGCGCCTAGTTATGTTGTATTGGAAATTCCTTCAAAACATAAATTTTTTCCGTTTCCAAGTTTCCTTGCGTGGAAAAAAGTATTGCAAAATACCTAACGTTTGCACATTGTTAAACTAATTATCAAATATTGTTCTACTTATAAAAATAAGACCACCTGGACATTAAAGAACTTCATTGGGTATTCCTTATAACTGAAGAAAGTGCTCTATTAAGTGAGTATGCATTTTTGAATTGAGAATCAACGGAACTCTTTTTAAGCTATGAGATGAAAATCCTTTAATTTAACAAAAATTTATTGAAACAATTACTTTACATTAACAATTTACAATAATCGAGAACAGAAACTAAATCTCATTCAATACAACAGAAATGTCTACAGTAATACTGCTACAATCTAGGTAATATAATTGGCAAAAAATGTTCTTGATAATGACGACAATGAGGACACGGTATCATTCCATTATGTCCGTCAACTATTTTATTTTTACAATCCTCACACATCGAATAGAAACATTTACTACACCGAAATAACTTGATGTGGGTCATGCATATATCGCAACTGAAACATTTGAAATTATAGAAACGGTTGATATATGTAGAGGGTAGCCAAGTGGTGGTTATACAACGAATCGACAGTTTTATTTAAACGAGAAATACTGCAGCCCCCCCCCCCCCGCAATATATATGTAGCCATTTAGAAACGCAAAACGTTCATGTATTCCCTTTAAACTCACACCATTTTTTTTCTAAGAAGCTTCTGGAATACCATTTCTTCGATATCTGTTACTTCTTCATCATCTTCTTCTTTTAAACCCTCTGGACCGAATGAGTCGAGAACTTCCTTTTGAATTGCAACCGTTGGTGTTACTGAGAATCCAGGCTGCAAACATTGTTTAACTTAAACAACGACTTTTGTCTTCACAATATATACTAGAAGTCAGCTTTATAAAATTTCTATCTGTTTCTGGAAAGTTACAATACCTCCTGGACCCTTCTAGAAACTGGTGGCGTGTTTGTAAATATAGCACGTGGAGGGGGCAGAGGGACGGTTTCTCTGCCCATATCATGCAATACATATCTCGGTTGTACTTGAATATCACCAGTAGAACGAAAGGTGTTATTATAGAAATTTATGAATTCCGGTGGGGCCCTTCCTAAAAATAACTGAATAATTAAAAATAAACTTGATACCACGATATCATATTCATTCATGATATGTATTCTCGTTTTTAAATATACTGACTGTGCAGACGAAGTCGAACATAGGAAAAAGTGTACTCCACTAGGACACTTTGCTCAAAGATAGCTTAGAAGCAAATGCTAAAAGATCTTACCAAAATCTGTGAACGGGGGACTGATAGATCTGATAGGTATGGAAACCGGGGGTCTAATTGGGGTCATTGGATTTCTTCGTTCCCTGCTGCGTTCGGCTGCTCTTGCTAGACTATAAGGAGACAATGGAGTAGCATTTATATTCCTAACGGTGCTAACTACATCACTCCAAGCAGATTCCTAAAATAGACAGGTTGAACACATTTGCATAGTTTCTAGTTTTATTGAGGCAGCAATAAATTACGTTGTGACAACCTATGTACTATATTGGGTGCACAACTTTACTTTTGCTAGCCGTAGGGAATAAAAATACCCAAAAACAAAGCAAACAATTTAATTAACATTTAAATTTACAAATTTCAACCTACTCTATTAGGTGCAGCCCGTTCCCTTCTGGGAGATAGATCTAATTCCGGTGATCTTGAACTTGATGATCTTGCTGCGGCTTGTTGCTCTAGTGCATGTGCCCTTGTTATTTCATTAGCTCTATCGTATACAGATGTTCCTATTCTCCTAAAACATTTACTATTTTGCTCTTTTTACGTTATTTTTAATTTTGGTTTGGTTTTCCTAAATATTGTTTCTTCTTCTTTTACCCTCCTAGAAGGCATCTTCCACCCTACTTATTTACAACCATATGAAAGACGGCGCAGTTAGGAAAGTACAGTTAGGAACCCTTTAACGCAGTACTACATATGTACAACATATTAACTCATTCACAGGAGTAATAGGGTGTTGACTACCTTAAGAACAATGATCCATTATCAGTTGGAGCTGATGATGAACTACTCTGTTCATTTGTATCTCTGTTTAATTCATTCATCATTTCTTGAAATTCGTCACGTGGTGTCTCATTCCTAAAATTAGTTCTGAATCGCCTGTAAAAGGGTAATTCGCTTTCATCACGGTAGTTTTAAAACTATCAACTACGTTCCATTTCTATACGAAAGATAATACCAAAACCTGAATCCGAAGCCTATCTCTAGGAAAATGACTACAGTAATGGTTTTAAAATTCATTTTTTGAAAAGATAATAGTCTGGCATTCATTTTTATAAATAACTACTATAGTACAAGTCAAGTGTAATACTGTGTAAAATATAATTTGCGAGGCCGGAAAAATTAATTATTGTCTGAAACATGTGAAATATAGAGTCAAATTTGAAATCTGCTGGTCCCGAGCAAGTAAAAGACCAGCAGGAGTAGTGTTCAAATTTTTTGAATTCCAAATCTCAATAAAATACTTACGGTGAATTGTCAACAAGGTTTCTATCATTATAATTAGAAGAGTTGGTAGGTCCCTATAAAGATATTACGTATGTACATAAGTATACTTTTTGGTGATAGAACAATTTTATTATTTCAGAACGCTTCCTTAATCTAACTGTAGAAATGCCGCCTAATTAAAAAAGTTGTGTTCCTTCTTGAAGGCTGTATTCGACGTCAAAAGTAAGTTACTCACATCTAAGATATTTCTATACTCTGGCCAGTCACTTGTTAATCGCTCTAGTCGCGATCTGTCATCTGAAGTTAAAGAGCTTGTAAGAAGGTTAAACGACCTTAAAATAGAAAGATTAAGAATGTTATATATATATATATATATTGATTTGAACTAGTGTGATTCGTGTATGTAAAACTAGTTGATGATACTCAACTTAGAAATAATCAATTTACACCTTTACTTATGCTGCCTGTGATATTTCCACCGCGGAGTATATTCTCCGCTTAAAGGAACTGTCTACTCAAGATTTTGTTGCCAATATTTTTGTTTTATATTATTCCGATTGAAAAGTTATGAAAACTATATAAATAGCAAACAATTTGAAGCAACACGACCGTCTCTACGCTGACATAGGCGCAGGTTGGCATGATTTTTAAACGATTTAAAAAGTTCGATCTTCATAATAAGTCAGTATTGATAGGTCTATTGATTTAAACATTAAAATGGAGACAAAATATTTGAGTAGACGGTGCCTTTAAATATTATAAAAACTTACATTCTGGGTCGCCGAGCTGCCGGTTCGTCGTCGTTATTCGTTGCATTTCCGGAAATTAGTCGAACACCTTGGATAGAAAACTAAAAGTAACCGTAGGTCTTTTCATACGAAGAAAAATTTAACAAATGTGCGTATTTGGAAAAATCGAAGATTTTGAACAGTAAACTTTGGAATGAACTAAAATGATTATCTATAACTTTGGAATGAACTAAAATGATTAAACTAAAAGTAACCGTAGGTCTTTTCATACGAAGAAAAATTTAACAAATGTGCGTATTTGGAAAAATCGAAGATTT
>JAQGAV010003574.1:0-12156 GCA_034691345.1 Phasmarhabditis papillosa | reverse complement strand
GCCCGCCGACTTTTCCCAGGGCCCGGGCCCGGCCCGGCCCGGCCCGGCCCGCTTGGAGGTCTGGACCTGGCCCTTCTTGAAATTTTTTGGGTCTCGGACTCGCCCTTACCTCGCCTTCTTATGCGTAGGTGGCGCCCAGGGCTCGACATTCGTCGGGCCGGCCCGGCCCGGGCCGGCCCATGTCGAGCCCTGGTGGCGCCCCACTTTCTTTTTTTCGTTCTCCGGTATTCTCGATTATAATCTTTGTTTTTAAGCCAAGTACAAGCCAGCTAATGAGTTGTAAGAGCTTGAAGGAACTTTTTTTATCAACCTTAACAGTTTTTGGGGAAATAGCAGGCAGCAGCGATATTTCTGCTCCATCAGAGCTGGTTATCCGGCCAGCCCGCCCCGGCCTGGGTTTTCAAAATTTCAGGCCGGGCCGGTAACGAGGTCTCCATAGCCTAATCTATCTCCTTATACAGATATAGCATTACACCAAACAACTTTAATGTCAAAAGCACAAAATCGCATAATTTATTTAAATATTTACTTTAATATATTTATTTATATTATATCTGTTAATTCATAAACTTTTCCCAACAAGTTTACTGCATTAGTCTTACTTTCATTCAAAAGACTATAAAACCAAACAATTGCCGGAAAACCGCAAAAAACTTCTTTTATGAATAGCAGTACAGTTTTACTGTTTGCGCAGCTCTATTGTTGAGGGCCGGCGATGGTTTTATTTAATGGTCGCGGTGTTAAAAATACTATTGTACAGTTAGTTTTGAAGAAGTTACAGAATTCGTGCACTTGAACAACATTTAAAACCTTTTGTACACTGATTCTGAGTCTTTTATCTAAATTTCGTATGTTTTTAAAATATGCCGTATGTTTTACTTCTTAGGAGTCCCAAACCCAACTTTGATCGAGCTTCGTCTCGGATATCATAAGAAAAGATAAACTGATATTACTCAGACCTAACAATAGTTCTTTTATTTTGTAACAAAATTCCCAGCAATATGCCAAAGTTAACCACAATCTTCTTTAGAGATGGGAGGCAGGTCCCGAGTAGAATATAACTATTTCGTTCTATCAGTGGAGTCTCATCATTAAAGATCAAAACTTGAACTAGTGTGGGCTTTTAGTTTATTTACCTCTCACTTTATCTTATTGAAAATGAGAACAAAGATTGTCAACAGAGCATCATTTGTAAATGGAGCGCCGTCTAAGGAAATAGAAAAGCGCTCTACCGCTAATGCCTAAGGAAAGTTTTATTCTCAATAAGTACTTCTGTATGAAACAGCTAGGTCCAGCGGAACAGCGGTGTTATATAAAATGAATGGGAAATAGGTGGATAAGGTGTCATTTCTTCTAAATTACATTTATTTTAATCCAACACCGCCTCTTTAAGATACCGCGCTGTAAATCTAACTATTGATAAAGACTATAGATAGAGAGCTAGAATCCTCTAAGCTCTGTTATCTTCTTATAGAATTCATCAAGGTCGAAAAAGGCCCGCCCACTCTCCGAAAACTCGGCCTACGTCCGGGCTAACCTAAGAAATTTCCGTCCCCTTGTCTGTTCCATTTTAGCTCTGAATCATAACTCCCAAAATAACATTTTTATCTCCGACGACATCTATAAAACATGCAAATACTGCATATTTAGTGTTTTCTCACGCACTACGAGATTATTTTGATGACTGGCGGGTAAATAGGCCCAGCTGCAGTAAAAAACACAATAAAAAGGGAGGGGGGTATACTATGGGACAAAATGAAAAGTTTAGAATATAATGATTTACGGAAAATACAAGTAAATCTAGTTATACAACCATATTCAGCAATTTTTATTTGTTTTGTGTTTTCTGGAAATCAATAAATATTTATATTTATATTGCAAAAATGTGATTTTTTTTCAAATTTTTTTTATAGATATTCCGGAAAAATGGTTTGACATATCTTGAATCTCCAAAACTTTTATTTGAAATTGGCCTTTTACATAGGATCATCGCCTCATAAACTAAAGGTAACTGGAACGATGAATCCTCCGCACCCTATGTGCTTTACTGTGGAGTCTTCACTTCCGAAGGTTCTTTCTCTCACATTTTTGCTTCAAATATCTGTGATATCTTTTATAAGTGAAATATTCTTTTGTAAACTTAATTATTTAACGTCTAGCAAAACATATTTCTTTCTAACAAAGGGCTTAAATGTTTTATATATCGTCTATAACAAACAAAAGACGGCAGAGAAGAGATTTTGAAACCATAAACAACACCGCTCACTGCAGTCTTTTTTTGTTATGAACTATAAAATAGAGCGAATTTGTAAACTTTACGACATCGCAACTACTTTTTTACTGCTCTCAATTTAGAAATCAACAATATTTAACTCTCGCTCCATCTATATCCGTTCGAATTGCTCGCTCCATTCGCACAATTGTGCCCCATTGAGAAACAGAGCAAACCGGTCTGTGACCGAAAAAAGGATGATTCACCCTATTAGCAGCGTTCATTCGAACACAAAACCAACCACAATCATATGTATGGATTTTTAATGAAACAGTACGGAATATATATGAAATATTTAATTTTTTAAAGTTTTTTTGTATTTTAGTTTATAATATAATGTTAACTTAATATTTACCATAGAAGAAGTTTTGTTTACAGGAGTTATGTTATATGGACTATAAAAGCTAAAAATTATTAACGATGCGCTTTCAACCAAATACTGGTAACCTTTATGAAGCTTCTGTTTTTGTTTATAACACCGCTTCTATAGTCTTATTCTAAGGGGGTGCGGTGCCGTACTTATGTGAAAAGAGGGCCGGCCCCCTCAGTATCGACACTTATTAATATATTACCTTTCATTCGATAAAATACAAAAAAATTGTGAAAACTAGCATTTGTAAAAATCAATAATATGGAATTGTGATATTTCGAAATAGTCGGGCTCAATAGGGCCGGCCCTGTGATTCTAGAGTACTAATGGAGTTTTACTTGCGTATTCTTTCGTTTTAAGAAAACTTTCAGAGCTATTTTCATTAGATTATTTTTTAACACACCGTTATTTCACTAAAATGAGACTATTTAAATATACTATTTATTTAAAAGTATATATATATATACATTTATGCATATAATATAATACATTTTAAACTTTAACATTTGTTAAATACCCTCCAGCTATTTCTTCCATTCATCCATCAATACATCTGTTTTGTTTAAATAAAAAAGAGAACGCGAGTCCGAATGAACATTACATCATTTTGTAAAAAAAGAAGACCAATAATTAAATATTATTATCTTTATTGCTTTTACAATTAGTTTTAATAATATTAATTGAAGTCAATAGTCTAGATCAAGAGATTCTTCACATTATCCGTGCATGTAGCGGTGTTATATAATAATCAAAAGCACATTCATTTTATATAACATCGCTGCTCAGCCAGGATACTGAGCTGGCAGCCTAGCTCTACAGACTATACATTTCATATTATCCTAAATATATTCCTTTTATTCCTTTTATTCTTGTTTTCGTTTCTGGAGGTCCCTTGGGCGTCTCGTAGCCGACTGGTCACTGGGCGACTCCAATCTAACTTTTACATATAAATTCTTTAAGTTCTCAGATATCTTAAATAATAAAAAGCTAAGCTAGTTTGCATGATAAGAATGCATTTCAAGTAACAGAATGAAACTTTCGAATTGTTTTTGTATAAATTTTCTGGTTTTCCAGCAATCTATAGCATTGACTATATAGTCAATTTCAAGCATAAAAAGAAGGTGGTTAACAAATCAGAGATTTATTTCGCCGCATTTTCGTCTTCAAAGCTTGCCCAGGGCCGGCCTTTTCCCAGCCCTGAGCTTGTTTAAATGTCTATATAGGCAGCTTTGTCATTAAAATACGTGGAAAACACGGCATAGACAGACCTAATTAGTGAACTGGTTATCATATTTTCTTGGAAGTTACTGAGGTCAGGACTATTTCTATTAAATAATACTTGTAAAAATTAGCCTAATATTCTAAAATTCGTGGCTAGGCGCCTTTCTTAATCCTCTAACCAATCGGTCAATGTTCGCATTCGCTCTCTTTAGCTCATGATTTGTTCGTTTTGTTGATCATCTTTGTTTTATTTGTTAAGCACTTCAGGGCTAACTCCAAACAGAAACCCCGCACTCTAGAAAATCAATCCAGTTTCAAATATTCCAAAAATAAAGTTCATTTTAGAACCTAGTTGGTCAGCGCCAATAGTAATAATAGAGTGTAAAGAATACAACGCTTGTCTAAGCCCTTTTTGCGAGCACCGCGCCAGAATCTGGCGGCTATTCTCCTTTCAGTATCGTACTTTGCAAGTACGCGCGTGCAATTTGCCTGCAGGTGCAGTGTTAAAAATCCTAAAAATACGCAAGTAACACTCCATTATTACTCTCGGCGCTGACTATAATACTAAACTAAAATGGTATACTTTCAATTAAAACTACTTATGCATTAGGTAAAGTTCTATTAAATTTTCGAAAACTTTTGTTAAAACAAAAGTGGTTTAAAGAAAGGAAACGATTCTTCCGAATTTAATCACAGCTGAACCAATCATACGGTGCTGTCTTAAGTAGCGTACACAACCACGACGGAAACGGAAACGGAGACGGAAACGGAGACGGAAACGGAGACGGAATGGTGCTCACGACCTCGACGGAAAGTGTAACGGAAACAGGAACGGAAAATTTACATAGAAATAAGAAATTCAAAATGATTTGAATTTACCGACGGAATCTCCAACGGAATGGTTAAAAAGTCGACCATTCTGTACACTTCAAAGTAATTTTCTAAATATAAATCTAATAACTAGTCAAACTTGTAACTTTGAATAAAACTTTAAATGTATTGTGCTCAAATAGCAACATATTTAAAGTTTTATCAAAGGTACACGACACCTAGTAGCTGAAAGAGCTTGTCTGTTGTTGAGCTGTTGAGAGTGAAATCTAATCGGGCTAGAGACATTAGAGAAGAACTTGTTCGTTACTTCTTGAATGAAGGAGCTGTTGATTCGCAAATCGACAGAGCCGATTCGTTCTGATTAATTTTTGTTATTGCTTTGTTGAATAAAACTTGTTGATATTGTCTCTGTTCTTTAATTTGTCCGGCAACAGGGGTTTCCGTTGGGGTTTCCGTGTCCGATTCCGTTTCCGTCGCCGTTTCCGTTTACGTTGCCGTTTCCGTCACGGTTGTGAACACCCAACAATTTTCCGTTTCCGTTCCGTTTCCGTCTCCGTTTCCGTTTCCGTCGTGGTTGTAAACAAGGCTTAACTAGTGGGTAACCAGCATGTAAACCAACCTTTGACGAATCTTGTGGAATGATTATAGAAATAGATTTCGACAAACAAACAAATATATATATATATATATATTAAATGTAAGTCTTTCATTTACAGAATGCTCCAATGAAAACGTATGGTAAATGGTGCAAGCACATTCCTCTGCCCGTTTTCGAACATTATTTAAAGTTTGAAGTCACTAGGCCAGAAGTGGACTTTGAACCTTTTGCCATTCAATTAGGAGCTACTAATGTACAGGAATTCTATGTACATAGTTGTTGTATGATAAAGGAAAATGATAAGAAGGCATTTATGTCTATGCAGTAAGTTAAACAAATTGATAGTTAAGCTAAGCTTCTTGGACCGGACTCGGTAACCGACAGAGTCGGTATGTGTCGGCCCATCCGGGGCAGTATTCACAAAGACCCTGGGATGCGCCCTGACCTGGTAGGGCAGGCTTGTCACTTCGTGCCCCGAATGAAAGGACAGGGTGCGATTTAGGCATCCCGGGGCGAGGCAGGGCACCCCACGGTGGGATAGGGTGTCTTCGTAAATAGGGCCACTGCAAGATTTTGCCCTCGGACGGGACAACTTTTGCCAGACCGTTTTGGACTTTGATTATACCTTGATTTACTCATAAAAGTTGAGTGAAAACTTGCAAGTATCATAATAATATTAAAGTTTCTAATATCTGTTGCATATTTGATATTATTTTAAGCAGTGCATTTGATATTATTTTAAGCAGTGCCAAATCGAAACATGATATTTTCTTGAATCCAGTAGTAGAAGTTAATATTTTTATAAACTTATATAAAATACATACCAAAACAAGTCAAAGTCTCTTTAAACAATTATCATCTATTTAAATGTTTCATTTCTCTCTTTTAGCCTATACATCGTTGGTTTATCCGACTGGGAAACTGTTTCACTAGTACTACAATTGGTAGACAAGAAGAATGAGAATAGACCACTTTCTAATTATATTTATTTAAGTGGAAAGTATAATAAAGAACTTTATGTAAGTTTATTTCTCATTTAATCTCTCTATTATACATAAGTAGCGTCTATAAATACCGACTTCAACTTCAACGTCATTTTTGGCATCGTGGTTATAGACACGTGTCTATAACTATTGGATGGAAAATCCGAAAACTATTGGATGGAAAATCCGAAAACTATTGGATGGAAAATCCGAAAACTATTGGATGGAAAATCCAATAGTTTTCGGATGGGTGCCGGTCTCTAATTATACATAAATATAGTTTCTAATGTTATAATCAGTAATTTTTGGTGTAATTCGTTATATCATTAACTTTAAGTTTGACAAGATTGAAGTTTCTCCCGAAATCGGTCATTTCTTCAGTTTAACTATATTTTTTTAAGTGAATCAAAAACCCAAAACAACAAAACAGAAATGTTTCGCATTTATCTATAATATGTATCAAGAGCTAGATGTCCAGTATCCTGGGACGCAGCGGTGTTCTACAAAAATGTATTGGGAAAATTTCCTTCAAAAGCAATTTTTTTAACTAAAACCGCTTCTCTCTAAGAAACCGCGCTTTAAACCTAGTTTTTGTTACAGAGTCTATATATAAAACATAATCTAGATTAGCTGACTCTATTTTTATTATTATTTAGAGCAAGGTTCCCTACTACAATGAAAACTGCAGAATGGGTAAAGGTCATATGCTGCCAATACGTCAGGAGCCATTCTTCAATATTAAGGTATGAAAATATTCTAATATATTTTAATTATAGACTATAGAATATAATAGAATAGAATGATTTATTTGTTACCGAGACCGTTAAAAACAGAGAAAACAAATCTACAAGTTAAATGGTCGGGGCTCGGGAGGAAGGATAGTGGCCTGGAGGCATTGTCAATCTCATCTTTTTATTTGGAAAAAAAAATTCTCCATTATCCTAAAATATTTGCCTTTCTAGACTAACAAAAAGGGTTACTATTTTAACCACAGCTTAATTCGACGGTAGAGATGGGCATTTCGAAAAACGAGCTTTTGTGAATAATTAGTGCGAACATTCTACGAATGATGCAAATTTTGTAGAAATCCTACAATTAGTGGTGACGGGGACGTGCAAAAAAAATGTTCATTGGTCAACAAGGGAGTTAGATATTGAAAAATATGCATTTTTGCTCGTTTTTGACCGATCCGAACCCAAATCGCACATTTTTCAATAACTAACGTCCCTGTTGACCAATCAACTTTATTTTTTGGCAGAATCCTCCTCACTATTAATTCTAGGCTTGCTACAAAATTGTCATCAATCGGATCATTTCCCCACTAGTTACTTACCATAGCTCATTTGGGCTCGAAAAGATTGTTTTTCGAAATGCTCATCTCTATTTGAGGGAGAACTACCCAATATATATATAGACTAAACTATCTTTAACTTTAAGATTGAATCTAATATCAATAAAATAAGTTTTTTTTAATAATTGAAATATTTGTCTTATTTAGAAAGCCGATACTGAGAGTATAAAGAATAAATTAGCTAATTGGAGATCAAAACTGGCCCCTGGCAGTCTTGTTGTATATAAGGTAAGCACGGTAGTTTATAGATATAGTCTACAACAAGAACTAAGTGTCTAACACATTATCCTCGTTAGAGGGGCTGTTAAATTGAAATGAATATACTCTGTAAGAGAAGCTACCATTGGTTAGATTCTCCATTCATTGTTATATAACACCGCTGCTACCGCGGCGAACTCTACATATTATCTAGGTTCTCAATATTGCTATAGTCTGATTCGAGGGTAATAATGGAGTGTTAAAAAAGAATCTAATTGAAAATGGCACTGAAAGTATTCGAAAACCGAAAATCTACGCAAAACTTCCTTAAAATACGCAAGTAACATTCCATTATTCATCTTGAATCACACTATACTATAAAGGCTGAACGAATCAAAAATGAGTATATGTTTAGTTTTTGTTCAAGAACATACAAAACTAGCCAAGAAGAAGATTATAAATACATTTCTGTATTTATCAGAGTTTGTTGCAGTTAGAACGAAACTTCTCGTTTCACACAATAAACTTCATTGTTTTTCAGGAATCCGATCTGGTCTCTCTCGGAAATTGGTGTAGCCATGTGGCGATGCCCGTTTTTAAGAAGACAATTCGTGTTAGAACCATTGATGGAAAGGCATTTAAACCAGAGAAATGGACTATGCAAATAGTAAAGAATGCAAATTTAAACACAGTAATTATGCCGTTTGTACCCAAGAATCAACAGACTCAATACTGCAGAACAATGGACATGGAGTAGGTGTAGTATTTGAAGAAGAATGAATTCCCTATAAATATAGTATCTGACAAGAGTTAACTCTCCAGCGCAGTAACTGTAGAGAGGCAGTGTTAGATTGTACTAAACAATGAATAGATTAACAACCTTTTCTTCAAAAGTACATTCATTTCTATATAACGCGGCTGCTCCCCAGGATATTGCACGGGACACCTAACTCTTGATTGAGACTATAATCAATGCTGGGAAAAGACCGGCCGGGCCGCCTGTTTCTCACATTCCCAGCACTGACTATAAGTAATCGGCGTAATTCTGTTACAAACCGTGCAACCTAAACTATTAAAGGGTGAAAAACAAAAACAAAGACAATTAAATCTTTCAACCTTTTTGCCACCGCGTCCCCTTTTAAAAAACTGTTTGCATTGTTAAACATACTGTTAAATGTATATTCAGTTGTTAAAACTAATCTTTCTAGTCTGCTGGTGATAGTAGAAGATCCTTCTAAAAAGGCTTCGGCAGTTATTCATTTCAATAAGAAGAATTCTACAGAGACAATTCCTTATGTGTTTAACTATACTCCTGGCGTAGATGAGCTTGCGGCAAGTAACATGTACTTTAAGGACTGTGATCAGGTAAATAAGAATAAAATAAAAGCTTTTAGTTTTGTTGTTTGGCTTACCTCTCAACTTTTTTACAACATTTGAAATCATTTGTAATCTGTTCAAAAACTTGAACTACGTCGCGTCAGTCATATTCGATGCGCAGTGCTGGAAATTTCTCAAAACCTTGTCGAAAGCTTACTTCTGCAATACCGCGCATCGCTTAAGGTCTGCGCTAGTCTAGCTTTTGAAACAGTCTATATAAGTATTAATATTCTAAAAATTATTTGAAATATAGTGGGATGTACCGACTGAAATTATCGAAAGATTCGTTAAAAGCAATAAGTTCTCTTTTCAGCCTAAACCTCATCCATGGCCCGCTCAGCTGAAAACACAGAGGATCTATCCATCTAAAGCACCGGTTTGTCAAAACCAATAACTATGAAATAATAATTCTATTTTGAGAACGTAATCCTAAGTAAACCTACTGCTTATCATGGTACCTTCCCTCCAAACAGTGTTACTGTAGCTTATCCACATCAGCTAGCAAAAGCCACCGTGGAGGATGTACAGGTATGTTTAAAACAGCTGTTGGGATGTAATGGGTTCGGCCGGGACCCGAAAATTGTGGTAACAGGAGGCGGTACCCACCCGATTTCCGATTAGTATATGTATATGTCATTGAGGGCGGTCCTGTGAGTTTTGTTACGGAGAAATTGTAAACAAGTGAATAATTGCATCATATACGGCTAATACGCTCAAGAACTATAGAAACCGAAATCCAATTGACTTACTCTTGTAACGTTATAATTTTAGATCCCTGAGGAAGCTGTGATTGAGTCGGCTAAGATGGAAGTTGTTAAGGTTCGGAAACTTCTTTGTTATTGAAATTACGCGATTTTCAGGGCGACTCCTTCTCCAGCCACACGGATATGCACAAAATGGATGTAGCCATGATGGAAGAACTTAAAGAGGTTTGTTCATATAGTTGAATTCGAAAGTAAGAATGCCGTGTTAAAACAGCTGTATTCTTTATAGCGGAATAGGAATATAAAGGGTTAGATAACAAGAGCAGAATACTGGGCCGTTCTGAGAAGGGAGCCAGGGTGGATTCGAAGGGAGTATTCCATTCTACAACTAAAACATATTTAGGCTCAATTTACAACCTTTAAAGTTGCTAAATACGTGACTTTTCATAAATAATAAGCAGACCACACGGTCTCATTACTCTTAAATAACAAAATGGTTGAGTTCATTTACTTTTAAAAGTTATTCTAATTAACACATCATTACAGAAGAGCCCTATCTTGAAATGGTCAGATATCTGTGAAAAAACACTCGAAGATGAGAAGGAAATGAAGGTTGTTGAAAACAGCGGGGTATGCATATTAACCTATTAAAAAGTATTTTATTTCCTGTATCCCTCGTATAACAATAACTGTAGATTTCTTCGGTCGCAGGGATTCCGGCATTCATTCCGGAATCTTCTGAGCAAAGACGGCTCATTTATAAAATTCCTTCTTCGGAAGCACGAAACATGAGATAACTTAGCTTTTGGCATCCCAAGCCTTCTGCAGCTAAGGGGAGTCGAACACTTAGACTCAGATCCTCCGATTTCGAGTAAGCTGCTTCAATAACTGGGCTAAAGCACCGAGATAATAGAGTAAAAACATTATTATATACACATCTTTAAAGTAAAAAAATGAATGAAAGCCTTAGATTCCCACTATTTTATTTTAGGACACCGAACCGCTACTCTCACCTGCTGACACATTAGAATTTGACTTTGTAGAAAAGGAGGAGGCGGAGCTTACCGAAGCAGAAGTAGAAGATTCTCAGCCAAAAGAGGAAGAAAAGAGAGAAGAAGCGGATGGAAACCACGAATGTGATACCTCTGAGTGCTCAGACTTTGAAATTGTCGGCGGTTCCGATACTGAAGAAATTTAAGAATGTTCAGAGATAACATTCATATATATAATACTTTTAAAATGCCAAAAAAACACTTTCTATTTTATGATAATCTCTTTTTGTGCAGTGACCTCTGATTGGATATTATTTATGGCTAAGTGTATTAAATGCTGAATTAAGTAAAATCAATAATAAAATATTGAAGTTACTTAAATTTATTTTAAGACACATTTAGTCTGTGCACTCTATTTTCGAATCTATTGCCTAAAAAGTCTTTCAACCTCTATTAAATGTATTTATTCTTGTTATTCCCTATTCCTCAGGCTTTTATTGTAAATACCATTATTATATATAGTCTGTATTAATAACTAGGTTTCTAGCGCAAAAGGTGGCGGTGGATAAAAATGAACGTATTTTTAAAAAAAAGGTTCTCAATCCACCGATTTTCCATTCATTTTTATATAACACCGCAGATCCCTATTATACCGCGCTTTAGCTCTTGATACAAACTATATTCATTCTAAGCTAAAGTCTAGTTCTACTTTTAGTCAAACACCCCATCTAGTTCATATATTTGTGATGCTATAGAACTCCAAAGATAAACCTTGTTCGTGGTGATCAGATGCAGAGTTGAGTTTCTGTCAATATTTGTACTAGAGCTCGTATTCTTGGGCTGTAGACGGCAATGTCTCACCCCATATATTGTATTATTAAACAACAAATGTAATTTCGCTTTGTATAATACGCTTTTTCTTAAATAAATGGTTGGTAAAGTTGGCTTCTGTTTAGAGAAATAGTAAACTAAGTAACAGTATAAATGTTATCCACTGAGCCATATCCCCACATTCACCATCTCTTTTGAATGGTTGATGTTAGCAAGCAATAGTACTACTGTTATCTATAGAAACTGAATGAATCTGTGAAATAGAACCAAAACTAAAAAACATTTATTAATAAAGGAATAGTAAAGTATATTCTTATGTTTATAACTTTCTTATTAATAAAAAACAAAAGGTTACTGGAGATATAGGGAATTGAACCCCAGACCTCTCCCATGCTAAGGGAGCGCTCTACCACTGAGCTATATCCCCA
>JAQGAV010003573.1:0-12157 GCA_034691345.1 Phasmarhabditis papillosa | reverse complement strand
TATATATATATATATATATATATATATATAGAACTGACCCTATCAGCCCAGTGCTTGAACAATTACATCTAATATGCCATTCACTGTCTATTATTTGGGCAAAATCATCCGTTTGACAGTCAGATCCAATCCAGTTTGAATCCGTAAAGATATTACACTGAAAGTGATTGCAACGTATTTCCACTCTTTATTTTAATTGGCCCATCATAAGTACATAGGTGACTAGTATTAGTAGTCTCATATTGTTATGGCGCTATTTTTATTAGAATAAGAATTGAGTTCCTACGGGTGCCGAAAAGGTTACAGTAAGCTTGAGACGTTTTTATTACTGTAGTCGATTTCAACAGCAAATGGATCTTGTTAAACTTTTAAAGGCCCATTTCGCAACAACTTTCTTTTAAATTTAGTTAAATACAGAAGTTTTTAATAAAAATAAGCAGATTATATAGCTGCTATACTCTTAAACAAAACTACAACTAGGCTTTGTGATAATTCAAGTACAAAATAACAGTTTACCTGATAATAATTAGACGGTTGATAACTTGTCATTGGAAGCGAAAGCGAGAAAAAGTATCCTTGTGGAAGAGTCTTTATGTATTTACCATTCAGAGGATCCAGTAAAGAAATCTAAAATTATCTTTAAGTAAATTATTAAGATAAGGCAGTTGAATTACTGTTCTAATTTATTAGTTTAATAACAAATATCGGGTTTGCTTTCAAAGTAAATTTTTTCCTTGACAATGAGTATTTTTAGAATAATAGCAGTTTCTACCTGATGCAATGCGGACGCTGCAGTGGCTGCAGAAACTGAGAGCAGTGGATTCGGGAACAGAACACTACGCATGAAGTCGTTAATTCTAAAGAACAGTCTTATTTTGAATTACTTGCCGTATATGTTTAATAAAGCTGCGTCGCTCAGCCTTAATACAAACATCATTTCTTATGTTATCTAACCTCCATGTCTCCGGTGATATTCTTGCTGTTCCGAGACAAACATGCTTACATGTTGTACCACCTCCATTACAAGGATATTCTTTGTATAAAGATTGGAAAGATGGAGAAAACGAAATCTAAATTAAGTCCTAAAGTCGATTTCTAGCTCGCAATTTTCGTAAACTTCAAGATGAATTTTCGTTAGATGCTATTTCTCCAAACTACAATAACTTTTATATTTATATAGCTTTTTGATAGAATATAATAAACATTATCACTTACCGCGTTCAATACACCTCCTGCAATAGAAAAAGTTGTTGCGAGGAAGTTCTCAACTGACGGATTGACTGACTGAGCCTGTATTGAAGTATAAGGATTGCCCTAAAAGAAGCAGTTATCATCAATTTCCTTTTATACACCTGATTATAGGTTTTAACCCGAGCCTAAATGGTGCATGGTGGCGCCTGCGGCGCCAACCTGCACCTAAGCACGGAAGTCTATGATGAAAAAATAATTGTGAATGAACAGTTTTTTATTAAATGATGTATTAAATAGATATTATACAATCAAAAACTCACCGTAGCAGTCATAATCCTATTGCTTTGAGCGTCTAATTGTAAACAGAATAATTGTAAAAAACTAACAATATTAGTAAAATATACATCCACTATACTATGATTCTTAGCTATTAAAATATCATATACTCCAAGTAGACCGGAAGCCTAGAAATAATAACTGCGATTTATGATATTATCAAATATATTTTTCTATATTCAACTTTCGAATTATTTACTACTTCTAGGTTATTACAAAACAATCCTGTTTTTACAATAAAAATATAAGTTATTACGCTCCTTGCTAACGTTAACCATTAACAATAAAACATCTGATATAGTCGACGGCCGGTCTTCATGTTTGAGAGTGTTATTTACTATATAAATATTCATCGTACGCGGTATTGCGTACGAAATTCGAAAAATTGAAAAGCTTGTTTCCCTTGTTGTTTTATTAATTTTCGCATTATTTCTTTTGCAGATTTGAACTAGACGATATATGCCAACTATGGCAAACTAAATTATAGCGATCTAACGAAGGGAAATAAGTTTAATGTTTTAGTTGATTTTTAATTAGAGCTAGAGCGCATTTTGCACATTTAAGCGGTCCATTCCTTTAAAATCATGAGCATCGTCCGTCGACTATAACTTTAATGGAAAATGATATTTTCTCGATCAAGCTAAAAAGATGTTGTAGACCATCATCATAGAAGTAATGTCTATTTGTTAGATTCCCCATTCTTACAGTAAGAATCTTACTAAATAAAACCTGTAATTACGGGGCCCGCATTTGGCCTGGGCCGGCCCGTTGACAGCTATGACCCGTTCCCATATTTGTTATTACTAGGTAACCCAATATACACCTACCAGCTCGCTTCTGTAGGTTGTAAACGCAGTATAGAAGCAGCTAGGCTTATTTGTCCAAGCTGACCCTTTGGTTGCCGGTACTGTTCCTACCTTTATAGTCTACACCCCTCACAGGTACCCCCCCCCCACTCGCGGTTAAATATTTGTTTTATTATTGACAGTCCGTTGGACGTTGCTGCCATTCTATTCAACTAACTAACTAACTACAATAATACTCAATAAAAACAGAAGAACTAAAGGACTGTTCGAAGGAACGAAGGAAGGAATCAGATTACGGTAGCGAGGTGAGTCTAGAATATGAAGTTACAGTATGCCGATTGCCGACGGGGCGCAAGTTAGGTAGGCGTTCTACAGTAGAGCAAGCTTGTCCGGTGGGGTTGAAAGGATATTTTTACGAATTATTAGATTAATAAGATTTGTAAAAGTATGTTTTGTGCAATATATTATATATAGCATAATTTATAGTTTCATATAGTCCGTAACAAACAAAAAAGACTGCAGTGCGCGGTGTTGTTTAAGCTTTCAAAAATTGCTCGATCTGTGGCAAAATTAAACTTCCATTATATGGTTCGATGCGTAATTTTTGTTTCTTGTCAGAAAATAGTTTTATTTTGTATCATACCCGGAAAAAGACAAATACGCAATTGCGGAAGCCTATGTATACATACCACCGCGCTCTGCGGTCTTTTGTTCGTTATAGACTATAGTTGGTTACCGTTTGTATAAATGTAAAGTTATAAGTAATATATTGTAAGTAATAGGAAAATAAACACTTTTAACAAAAGAAGTAATCCTGAAGAAAGCTTGAATCTAAGGAAATTCCCAAGTGCCTGGTCCAGCCAGAGCTTCGTCTTTTGTCCCGAACAACTCTGAAGGTGTCTTTTGCCGAACCAAATGTTCACGAGAAACAATATGTTTTCCTTTTAAAAACTGATAAAAATCAATATAATCATATTTTTAAGAGCGACATATATATTTAAATAGTTTATTACCTTATTTATTTGCATTTTGTTGAAACCATTACAAGTATGACTAGAGTAAAGTGTTAAGAAATTTGAGTGAATCAAATTTTATGCGATTTTGAACTTGTTTATAGTCTTTGCTTTATATTTTTATTATAAACTTTATTATATATGTCAATTATTTGTTTTATTATAGAAATACTGAACTTTCCATTAAAAGTTTACGTTTTATTCATGTTTAGCAGATTTTGGACGTTCGAAAAGCTGCTCATTTCTACCATATCCCAAGGGAAATACACCTTTAAGCCTGCAAAAACTTTAAATTTCAAATAACTTTTCTAGATATAAAAGTTTAAACATCAATTTTATAGTGAACACTTTAGTTTTTTGAGATGTCTAGTTTTTCCGTTTGCAAACATACTCATAGTTATTGCTGTGACGACTCTGTCGGTATTTACAGAAAATGTTAGTTTTTTATAAAATTGTCCAGTTTTTGTTAGTTTTTAGTAGTAATGTAGTAGTTGTAAAATTCATAGTTCCTAAAAGTTCGCAAGTTCCCTTTTTGTTATAAACTAGTAAAGCTAACGTTTGCTACAAATACTTGTTACAACATTAGTTTTTTTATAGTTTTGATACCCCAAAATCCTTTGTTTTTCAAACAAGAGCTATAGTCGGCTTCAAAACGAATAATGGAGTGTAGAAAATTATTTATAAGCCAAACGCAATTGCGTACAAGCAGTTTTGGTTTGAAAATTATTTTCTAAACGCAATTGCGTACAAGCAGTTTTGGTTTGAAAATTATTTTCTACACTCCATTATTCGTTTTGAATCCGACTATATTTAAGCAGACTTTGTTCTATTGTTTGAAGTAGACATTGCTTCTGTTTTTCTATTCCTTTTTGGATCGTTTATAACACCCCGTTGAACCCAAATTGTTTTCTTTCCCTATATATATATATATATATATATTAAATATAATGTACTCTATTTATATTATTATTAAAATATAAAGCTTGCTAACTAAACTTTCATACAAGTTTCTATTGGACGATTTGACCTGCTTTCGGGCGATCGTTTTCTCTATATCATTTAACACTTAGATTATATTTTTGTGCGGAAATTCTTAATAACTTATTTTATATTTTATACTTTATTATTTTAAAGTTTACAAAGTTTGTAAAGGTGTTTTTACAAAAAGTTCTTTAAATGGGCTCTCCAAACCAGAGTCGTTGAATCCGCTTAGTTTTCAAAACTTAATAGTCAAAATACAATGTATAATTAACTAAAATATATTTACAATTAACATATATATATATATATATATATTTAAATACAAAAGTATTCTAAATATCCCTTCAAAGTTGCGATAAAATAGTTTCGATAACATCTGACCGACATAACCATACTGCAAAACAATCTTACATCTCCAGAACACAAAAATATAAACAAAGCTTTTGTAAAACTTTATTTTTATTAATATTTGTATAATATATTATTATTTATATATTATGTATTGTATTTATCCCACTGTGAGGCCTCGAAACTTTACGACAGCCCTCCTAAAGGCTGTGTTTAACACGTAGAGTAGGTCAACACTTATGAAAGTTAACAGAATTTACATTTTATTCTTATAGTTTACAATTAAACAATTTTAAATGTAAAAGTATATTGTTATACTTTAATATAATATAGTAGGTTGCAGGACGCAGCGGTATAGTCCGATTCGAGAGTGATAATGGAGTGTTAAAAAAGAATCTCATTGAAAATGGCTCTGAAAGTATGCGAAAACCGAAAATATACACAAAATTTCCTCAAAATATGCAAGTAATACTCCATTATTCATCTTGAATCACACTATATTATATAAAAAATAAATGATTAGAAGATGGGGCCTTTACTTCAGATGTATATTCATTTTATATAACACTGCTTCCCTCTACGCTAGAAACCTATCTCTTACAAGAGACTCCACGAGTAATTGTAATCCCTCCATAATCAAAGCTTCTTGTATAGTCGGATTCAAAAGTAATACGGCCGTGTTAATAAGCAGAAGTGTTGTAATATTTTATCTGAGTAAGGCAGAGCGAAAGCAAGTTTGCAATCTGCTGATATCGCGTGCGTAGAATGCCAGCAGGCGCAGTGTTAAAAATGATGGAATACGCAGCATACACGGCGATATTACTTTTGAATCTGACTATATTGTTCTTCGTAACTAAAACTCCACTTCCTTACTGAATGTCAATGTCCTGACTTTTCGGTACGGATTGTGGAAATACATATATCCAAGAAAAATGCAAATACGAATACAAGTTAACATATATATTTTATTTATAATATATTTATAAATACCTTTGTCTTCTTTCTAAATCCTATAAATCGGTTTGTTTTTCAGCTCATTTTCACTGATACTATTTGTTCAAAATATCGTCTTTCACGCTCCTCCCCGGCCACCCAGAAAATAACAATAAACAGCATCCTTTAAATAAAGAAATTAACTTTTATTATAAAAGAGTCTTCTCCTTAATTTTTAGAATCATACAGTTTACAAAAACATTTCTTTTTTAAATATTTCTGTTAACCCGGTATAGTCTTATTGGAAAGTAATAATGGAGTGTTAACAAAGAATCTCGTTAAAAATGGCTCTGAATGAATTCGAAAAACGAAAATACACCCAAAAGTCCTCAAAATACGCAAGTAACACGGCGTTATTCCTCATGAGTCAGACTATACTTTCAATCGTTTAATATGTTCTTAGAATATGGCAAAACAATACCGAAGTTAACAATCTCATATTTTAAAGGTATATGAAAACTTTTATATAGTTTATACTAAAACCCATACCCAGCGAGCGTGTGATAAATATGGGGTTTGGTCTTCCGTTTATTTTTATATAATAGTCTAGTCATAGTTTGTATCAAGAGCTTTGTTTGATTGTAGTTTGTTTTTGAGAAAAAGTATTTTTATTTCCTGTATCACTCGTATCACAAAAATAATATAATTCTTCGGCGCGGGGTTTCGGTCATTCATTCCGGAATCTTCTGAGCAAAGACGGCTCCTCTCTAACATTCAGTCTTCGTTTGTTCGAAACATGGGATAAATAACCTGCTGGTTTCCCAAGCCTTCTGCAGCTAAGGGGAGTCGAAACCATAGCCTCAGATCCTCAAGGATTCAGAGACCGCTGCTCTAACCACTAGGCTAAACACACAGTTTCTTGTTTGAGAGAGGACCATGTTTTATTGAAATGAATGTAATTCTAAAAAACAGCCCCCAATCCACCGACGAGTTTTCATCCAGTTTCTGAAAACTCATAAATCCATTTGTATTTAACATAAGAATATGCCTCTTAAATTGTATTATTATCCTGCTTGTAACCTTTAATAGTTTTAGTACTAATTCTTTTATATAATCGGCTAAAGGTATTTATCACCAACTATCATCCCTAAGGATTTGTACTCAGTTATCATCATTATAAGCTGTTGAGATTTTCCTAATTGTAGCCTTATAGTCCATAGCAACCAATATACTATTAGCGCGATAGCATCGCATAAGCGGTGTAACAAAAAGTTAAAGAGTTTGGAAGATTTGAAACATTTTATTTCCAACGTCTTTTATAGTCTGATTCAAGAGGAATAATGGAGTGTTACTTGCGTATTTTAAGGAAATTTTACGTATATTTTCGGTCTTCGAATACTTTCAGAGCCATTTTCAATGAGATTCTTTTTTTAACACTCATTATTATTATTGAATAGAACTATAACAATTTATACTGCTAGCGTTTGATATAAGTTAACTATAGAGGATGTATTATTAGATCGTTAAATTTTAAGTCCTTTTATAATTTATGAAAATGTTATAACAGATTTTACTAACTAAATTCAATAATTTACTTTAAGCTGCAATAAACTTTTCTATTCAGTTTTAAAAAAACTGGACCGAGTAGCCCATATTCATGCATATTACAAAATCGAACCCAGAAGCCTAAATACTCGCAACTGCGCTATCCTACTAAGAAGCTTTACTACTGCTCACATTGCGGCGCTCAAAATCAAGTCGTATAGCTCGTAAGTGGGACTTCTTTAGCAGCTAAAAATAATGCAAAACCTTACGTTTTCCAATAACCAGTTCGGACCATTCCCTGGTAATTATGCTGCGGTGCAATTCCCCACCATATAATTTTGGTTTTTGAGTTTTCTACTGAATACCTATTTTAAACCCTAAAAATCACTGAAACCACTTAAAAGACTAGTAATACTATAGTTATTTTGCTAAGAATCCTTTAGAAATTCCGTTTTCTGAAATTAAAAACAATACTTTCTAAACAAAGCATCTTTTATGGGGAAAATGAATCATTGTCAGAACAAACATTGCTAACTACGGAATTTGTTTGAATTATAAAATAAAATAAAATGTTGCCGCCGCAGCTGATTAAAATTCGCGCCGCTACCAAATATTTAACACTTTTATTACAGTGGCCCCGTTTGTACTATACGAAAATACAATAGAAAACGGCAATATTTTAGTTTTATTGGTTTTGGCAACGAGCCAGCATTAATTTAGTATTTGGAAAGCTTATAGAAAGTTTGAAAGGAATTTGTGTAAAAGAGATTTTCAAGTAATGGTTTCCAGCTTACCGAATATATTTTAAATATCTTATTTTGTATAAAACTTTTTTATATAAACAAGCTACTAACTATCACAGGATTTGGGACGAACATTGCAAACGGTAAAAAATCATACATATTAGCTATAAACTACAAATGTCTTATTCAAACCTAGATAAAAAAGTATTTAAAAGTATTTCATTTCCTGTATCACTCGTATCACAATAATAATAGATTTCTTCGAGGCAAAGTTTCGGCCATTCATTCCGGAATCTTCTGAGCAGAGACGGCTCCTTTCTAACATTCAGTCTTTGGGTGCACAACTTATGGGATAAATAAGCTGCTGGTTTCCCAACCTTCGGATTCAGAGACCGCTGCTGCAAACACTAGTCTAAAACACACGCTAAATCACATAGAGAAAATATGAACTAAACTTTACTAACTTCTTTATAATTATTTTATAAGTTCTTTAATTACGACAGTGCTAAAATGAACTTTACGTTTTCTTAATTTTTACATTACTATATAACATCCCTTGTATTTACTAGTGTTATTGTCTTTACGATTGGTTGAATTGTTCTCTTTTGTCAAGTGAACAAATAGTCTATTTACAATGAACAACCTCCCATTAACTATATTACTTAAACAAATAAAAGAATTAACTTAATACGATTTTTGAAGCCTAGATTCAGGGTATGGCTTATTTCAATACAAAAGACTGGTATAGTCGAATTCAAAAGTAATAAGGCCATGTTAACAAGCAGGAGTGTTGCAATATTTTGTCTGAGTAAGGCAGAGCAAAAGCAAGTTTGCAATCTGCTGATATCGCGCGCTTAGAATGCAAGCAGGCGCAGTGTTAGAAATGACGAAATACGCAGCATACACGGCGGTAATACTTTTGAATCCGACTATAGCTAATTCTATATTCATTTTATATAACACCGCCTCTCTCCAAGATACCGCGCTGTAAACATAGTTAGCTATTGATACAGACTATATAACTATGTAATGGTAAACAAAAACTTTAAAACTTACCTTTTTTTTATTAAAACTTAAATATCTTTTTAGTTTTTCGATCCCTCTGTCCAAATTCCTCCAATATTGTTATCATTCTAAACACTTTATGTGTTTAATCGTCAATTTCATGTTTCCAATCGCTTTAGCAAACAATTCTATTCCTCCAGGCCTATCATATGATTTATGTATTGTTATATTTATATTTATATATATTTTAATATTAAAACTTACAAAACGACTATTTTAGTGTCTAAATGGGCACGGCCGACCGGCCCCTGATAGTCCAAAAAACAGAGGATAATAGTAGTTCTTTTTACTCTTTTTTGTCCTACTTGTTATCGACTTTCTTGGTAAGTTAAAGGATTTAAAGGTCTATTCTTCACCGAGACCTAGGTTTCTAGCGTCATTCAAAATGAATCTAAAATCCGTCAACGTGCTTATTTTTCTCCAAAAATACATTCATTTTTTATAACACTTTTATAACACCTAGGTCTTGAGATAGACTATAATAACAGGGTTATTCGGAACCTATTAAAAGATTTTCCGGAGTTTAATCCGGAAACTCGGAGTGTGGAGGTAGCTTTTAAGCTGAAGATATCTTACAATTGCCCGAAAATTTGAAAGCGACCCGTAAACTCAGTGCGGTTACAATTTCATATAAGACTACTCAAAAGTTGGCCCGGTTTACTTAAACGTTTTTAAATCTCTTTTGCTTAAATAACTTAAATCATTTATTTTTTCTACGAAGATGTTTGATCATCATGGAAACTGCTTAACTTGAGTCTTAGATTTGAGTAAGAGAACGTAAATTCTCTGGAGGAATTCGTTTTCTCGGACGGACCGATTCCCCCCCCCCCCTTTTTTTTGTGTCCAACCTCCTTTGACCAGACAACTGCGGGTGCGGTCCTTCCTTTCCGAGTACTCCTTTTTATCTTTATATATAACCTTCGCTGACCATACATTCCAAATGACTTTCTTATGTAATAAATATCGATTAGACTGACAAATTGTGACCAGATAAAAACAGTTTGTAAAAAGATAGATGCATAGTTTTTATATAGTTTTATTACATAGTTTTATTTTATTATTATTGTATGTCAAATGTATTCTCTATTAGATGTAACTAGGCCTAAGACTTAAACGGGGTTTTCCCAATGAGAGTGATTGTTGAATAGTTATTTTTTTAACGAAATTAAAAAAGTATTTTGTATCACTCGTATAACAATAAGAGTATGAGCAGAGAACGGCTTCTTTCTATAGTCGGCGGACTAATCGCTTGCAGTTAAAGGTCTAATAAATTTATATTGGAGCATATATTTGCTCTAAATTTGCTCTAATTGCTCTAATAAGCTCTAAATAGTTTGCAGTTCATACCGTAACCCTTTGCAAGCGATTAGTCCATCGAATATAACATTCAATTGTAAAACTTATCCTGTGAAATATGTATTCTTTTTCTGAATAGACGGACTTGCAGGGGCCTTACTCAGTAAATGCTGAACATTTATGGAAAATATTAAAAAACCATTAATTACTTTTTATACATCTTAAATATTTTTCAATTTAGGCAATTGTATTTGCTTGGCGTGTACTTTTCTGGAAAAGAACTCCAGAATCTTCAATTGAGGACGGTATTGTACGGAGAGACAGTGACGACACGGATGTAGAGGTATATTTATTATACTTATAATATTTAGTTTATATTTAGTTTATATTGATTATTTATTACATTACTATTGTAAAGTTATACTATAGAATGGACTAGAGTTCGATTAAACTTTACAAGCAATTCCTAGTCTATTTCACACGTTTTAGCGGATATTGTTCAAAAAAGTTAGTTTTACTATTATTTTTCGGCATTAACAATAAAATAATATTTACTTATTAGTTTTCTTGAATACTATTTATTAAAATGATCACGTAAATGAGTCGATTTTTCATGAAAATTGTTTTTACCCGGCGCGATTTTTCGAACTTTTGGCCCGGCCCGTGAAATTCCCAGCCCTTTCAATAAGCTTCTAGTTGATATCTCAAAATAACTTTACAAATTATTAGAATCCTCAGTTTAATACAAACAAAATCGAACTAAAATACCAAAAACAAAGCTTAAAATGGATTCATCGGAGTGGCATTCCGGTTTTCGATTATATTTCGGTCAGCAATTCTTTTCATTCATGTTATGGTACTTTTTATCACATGCGGACCTCCGCTATCGTTAATCCGACCAGCCACACTGCGTTTACAAGCAAAAGGTGTAAGAACATAGAGAGTTTGTTAAAATAAAAGTAGTTTTCGATAGTATTTATTAGTTCCCAGTTAGTTTTATATTACATATCTATGTCTCAAAATATTGAAACACTCCTGTTTAGTAACACGGCCGTATTACTTTTCAATCCGACTATAAGTAAGATGTTTCTTTTCCCAAGCCTTCTGCAGCTACGGGGCGTCGAACCCACATCCTCAGATTCTTGCGGAAACAGATCCTCTATCTTAAACAATGCAACAGATGAATGTTGAGAAGGGGAATATCTTTATATCTAAATTTATAATCTATACAAATTCTCTTTTAGTAAGCAATTTCGTTATTTATGATTCATCTTATGTCCTTTTGATATTTTGAAGTTCATCCTCTGACCGACCCCATTCCACACGTTTTTGTCCTTTGTATTAACAGACAAGTCTTAATTAACCCAATCAGGACAGGCTGTACCTAACCTTTCGATTGTCAAGATCTAATCTTAGCGTTTGCATTGAAAGTGAGATCATTTTGGAATTTAGTTCAAGAGTATGGTTGAATAAAACCTAACTTATAGACTTATAACTTATAGAATGGTAACAGACTATATCCCAAAATCCGTACCCAAACTCCACCAAAGTTGAATTTTTATAAGTTTGACAAATGTTTTTCTATCTTAATCTCTATTTTTACTCATATAAATGACGAAGAGTCGTCTTTCCAGCACGATAGTTAACCTCAAACGGCGATAGAATAATAATAATTAGCTTCCCAACCAGGCGTCAGAATTTAATGCCAAAATTTGAAAAACGGGCGGGTCCGGCCGGTCTTTTCCCAGTTCTGGATTAGACTATAATTTTTTGCAATAGTTTTGTCCTTGCCGTTCTCACTTCATAAATCTTCCTCCTAATTGACTGTGCTGGCGACCTTGCTATTACCAGCCGAGTGTCACCTACAGCACGCAAAACTGTCAACAAAACGACCTATTTC